>APFE030080501.1:84363-149703 GCA_000404065.3 Pinus taeda
ATTTAAGTAAAAGGATGAAAATGAAGATTAAGGAGAATGTCACTTTTACTTTAAGAATTTAACATTACCATGAATAGCATATAAATACTAGGGCCTAAACTTGATCATTAAGCTGCCCCACTCAAAAATTATTTGTTTCTTTCAAAAAAATTGCATTTTGAACATTAGTACAAAAAAAAATGCAAAAAGGCAAAACGCTCTTGAAAAGGTAGGGAGCGATTTTTTTTTTAGGGAGCGCACTCCCGAAATCACTCACTTTTACTTTAAGGATTTAACATTACCATGAATAGCATAGCCTTAGTAGGGAAATATGATCAAATACTAGGGCTTGGGAGAGGGGAATGGACCCCAAAGACCAACAAACTAATTCATAAACCCCTTTGGAGTCCCCCACACTTAGAAAAATTAAAAATAAAATAAAAAATGGCGTGTTTTTATGGTTTAGTGGCCACTGTCAGCTACCTGGCCGAGTCGGCCGAGTTATGGCTGACTCAGCCGAGTCATGCTATGACTTGGCCGGATCAGTGATAACTGGGCCAAATGAATCGAATTTTCTGCCGGGTTTATTTTTTTTTTTGTTTTGTTCCGTCTCGAACCAACTTGGCCGAGTCGGTTCCGAGCCAGCCGGATCTTAAAACAATGATCACAGGGGAAGGTGAACCACTCACCCTATGGTCGCTCATAGCTCAAAAAAGTACCCCAATCTCCAAGGAGCTCCCAGAGCTCAATGTCCAACTCAAGTGAGACCATCATGAGAGGGTCCTTCCACGACTCCAAGTCTCTCTAGGAAGGCTAAGAATTTCACCTTCCCCAAGGACTTCATGAGGATGTCTGCAACCTGCTCATCAATATTGATGTGTTGGAGCCTTATTGCTCCTCGTTGTACCATAGCTCGGATAAAGTGGTACATGATATCAATGTGCTTGGAGTGGTCATGGAACATAAGATTCTCTGAAATGCGAATCCCACTCTAGTTGTCACAATAGATCACGATGGTATCTAGCACATGCTCAAATAACTCACTAAAGAGCCTCCTCAACCAAACAACTTCACAACAAGCCATACTAGCTACAATGTATTCGGCTTCAGCAGTGCTTAGAGCAACTGATTTTTGCTTCCTCCTCATCCAAGAAATCGAAGTAGACCCCAATGAGAATCAACATCTAGACGTGGTCTTTCGATCGACAACATTGCCAACCTAGTCAACATCAATATATCCACGCAGCCTCAAATACTCGACAATGTATCTTAGTGAATAGTTGCTTGTCCCATAGAGATATCTCAAGAGTTGCTTAGCAGCAATCCAATGTATGTGATGATGCTCAACCATAAATTGACTCAAATTATTCACAGCGAAGCATATCTCTGGATGAGAGTTTACCAAAAACATCAGGGGCCCCACAATTTGTTGATACTTGGAAGGGATTGCCAATTCGGTCATAGTAACACTTCCACATAGCTTCTTGAAGTTGAGTTCCATCGGAGTAGACACAAACTTGCAATCCACCATCCCACATCTCTCAAGAACTTCACAATGTATTTTCCTTGAGAAAGGAAAATCTCACCTTGCTTTTGCCAAACCTCCAGGCCTAGGAAGTAGTGCGTTAGTCCTAGAGAGGGTCAACTCCCTCTTGCATTGATAACTGAGAGGGTCTGCACTAGTCAGAAAGAGATCGTCAACATAAAGGACCAAAATGAGAGGCATGTCCTTTTTAACCTTGAATTATAGGTTTGGATCATCATAACTCCTCGTAAATCCCAACTTCATAAGATAACTATTAATCCTCTCGTACCAAGCCCTAAGGGCTTGCTTCAACCCATAGAGGGATTTCTTCAGCCTCCATACATGTGTCCTTCGATCTTGAACTTCAAAACCCAGAGGTTGTTCCAAGTAGAATTCTTCCTTAAGCGAGCCATGTAAGAAAGCAGTGTTAACATCCATTTGATATCGGCTCCATCCTTGAGTGGTAGCAAGAGCAATAATAGATTGGATAGTGGTATATCGGGCAACCGATGCAAGTATCTCGTCATAGTCCACTCCTTCCTTTTGAGAGAAGCCTCGAGCAACGAACTTGGCCTTATATTTTTCAGCACTCCCATCAACTCATTGTTTAATTTTTGTATAACCATTTTGTGGTGACTATGGACTTGTCCTTAGGTCTAGGTACCATGCCCTAGACATCATTCTTCATGATTGATTCATATTCCTTGTTCATTGCATCCTTCCTTACTTGGTGCTTTATGGATTCTTCGAACGTGCATGGTTAAGATTGAACAATAGTACTCATAGCAGCCAAATATCCTTTGTACTTGCTCTGCTTTTTACTTTCCTGAAATGCCCCTCTTGGAGCAGTTTGTCTTTCAGCATCTTCGGAAGTATCTTTGAGCCACAAAGGTCTTTTCCTTGAGGTAGAGGCATCACTAGGAGGCTGGATCATTGGGATCCATCGGGCCTTCAACATCAGGCATAAGCTCATTTGTCAAAGGTTCATCTTGTTTTTCCGCAGCATCATTATCATCCTTCCTTGGGATAGGGAGATCTTTGGCTTTAATAGGGCAGTGTCTTCATCAAAGGTTACATCACGGCTTACTTCCACATATCTTTGACTAGGCACATAGATTCTATATGCCTTTGAATGTTCACTGTCGTTGACGAATATTCTTTTCTTTGAATCTGTTGTTGAATCCTTGACCTTGTATCCTTGGACCAACGTTATTTTTCCTCTTTGCAATGAGCGGAGAAAGCAATAGGTTCATTTCCATTTGAGGGCTTATCTCTCTCCATCATCCTCTTCTTCTCTTGAGTGCATCGAGCCAATAATTCATCGAAACTAGGTATCCTGTCATTGTTGAGAATGGTGGTGTTAAACACATCCCATGATCTTGGAAGACCTCCAAGTGCTATGAGAGTGAGCTCCCTGTCAGTAATAACTTCTCCTATAGATAGTAGGTTATTCTTGATTTATGTTATTCTCATGAAGTAGGATTGGATAGACTCCCCTTTATCCATCTTGATGTCCTTCAACTTGTTCTTGAGAAAGAGGATTTGATTTGCATTGTTCACTTTGAATTTTGAACATCCCAACCAGCTTATCATACATTCATTATGTTCCCAAATCAAAAATATAGGCAACCAAATGCTCTTGAATGGAGTTTATGACAATTCTCTTAGCTTGAACCTCACCTTTCTTATACTTCTTCTTCGAAGCAAGCAAGTGCATTTGAAGGGGGCTCCACCACTTTTCCTTGCACATAATCCATTGCATCACGCTCTTCCAAAATCAAGTCCAAAGTCATCTTCCATACATGATACTTAGATTTGTCTTTGAGCTTATCCTCAGTTTTGAAGTAAGATATAGAAGTCATTGAGCTTTGATATCATGTTAATTTTAGTTAGCAATGATATGTTCTATGCTTAACACAATTACTTCAATGTCCTTTAGCAACCAATGACAATTTCCAATTTAGTTTCCAAAAGCAATCATATTAACTGTTAATGACATTGACAGTAATTATAGATAGAACATGAAATAACAAAATGCCGAAGATAAGCCAAGACAAGAGGACACCAGATTTGGTGGATGCCAGAGAAAAACCCCAAGATGGGGAAAACCAAATCAAATTTTCAATAGAGAGAGAGTACAAAAAGTCAAAATTGAGTTGCCAAATCAAAGTCAAAATAGTCCTGTCAAATCTGTAGTCAACTATAGTCAAATTAAGCGTTAACCAAAAACAAAGATGGTCAATGCAATAGTAAAACATTCTCTTTGAAGCTCAGTCAAAGGCAGTGAAATTTGACCTCCTTAGCTGGTCAAAGCCAGCCAAAAACAATCATCCAAACAATAGTCAAACTCGGTCAACCTAAATTCAACCTTGCGGTCAAACAAGCTTGTGGTCAATGCAGGTCAGAGTGCCCAAAAATTCTTGGTTTCTATGCTAAATAGTACGGCCTGCTAAAAACAAAATTTTCCACAAAATTCATAGTCAAAGGATGAGTCAAAGTGCTTGGTCAATGCTGGTCAAACCTTGCAACAACTCTGAAATTTCAGCCTTGTAATCTACCCAGAAATTCGTACTCCTTTCCAACCACACCTGTAAGATTAAGAGTTGTCCAATAGTTGTAAGAACCAATCAGATGAGGAGAGAGAAGAATTTGTGAGTGAGTGAGATGCCAAATGAGGTTTGAGGTCCATTGGGTTTTATGAGCCTACATGATGATGTGTGGGTCGACCTTGACAATTTGCACATATGTGGGCATAAATTCAAAAACACATTTTTGCTTGTCCAATTTTGATGATCTTTAGGTTGATTTTGGTCCTCTCTAAAAGAGGAATTCAATGGAATCATCATCTCCATCAAATGAGCCGTCCAATGTGGAATTTGGCCCTAGTTGCCAATTTTAACAACACCATCTGACAATTGTCCCTTTACTCTTCTTCAGCGGCAAGGCCTTCTTTTTCAAGTTAAGAGATATATCTATTTTTTAATCCATGAGTTAATTCCTCTCCAATCTTCTTAATTAATTATCTTACTTATACTAGCCAAGAGGGCTCCTTTTGGTTGACTTGTGCATTTCATTTGGGGACGACTTGTAAATGCAAGTTGAATCCGCTCCATTTCCGTATTGTATTCGTCGTTCTTCTTTGTTTGGTCGAGGGAAGTCTCCTTAAGAGGAGTTAGAATGGAGATTCAATTTCTCATTGTCGGAGGGCCTTCAAACATTCTTTTGTTGCAAGGATTTGAATCCTTGGGAACCCATCATCGACATAGGGTGTACTAGTCTAGAAAACTTCCAAATGAAATTTTCTTGAGAACTCCTACAGACTTTGCCTTGCAATATGTGTCAAGTCTTGTTGCACCACCAATATAACTCGAAACACATCCTCAGATTCCATGCGTTCCACATATGTTTTGATGGTCTTCACTCCCGCTTTGGCCTCCACCAGAAAGAAGACAAATTTTTGTTCAGAGGGATTGTTGCACTTGGCTTTGCTGATAACAAGATCCTCTTTCTTTGGGTCTTTTCTGAACTTATCTAGGAATCACTCTTTGGTCATGTTGATATCGAAGTCACCCATGCGATATTCTCTATCATCGAGCATTTGAAGAAGGGTTCGTTGGATTCTAAAGAGCTTGTTGTTCGCTCATCCAACGCCATGGTGAGCTGCTCTGCCCTTTTGCTTAATTCCTTTGTGAGTTACTTTTAAAGCATAGGAATTGCCTGTCTTGAAACCATAAACCCTTTTCCGATTACTAGAAATGGAGAATCTATTGCACTCAAAATATAATGTAGACTTACAAAAATTTGCAAAACAAATAAATCTAATGTTCAACCTTTGGATGGGGAGATCGGTGATAAATCTGAAATCAACCAAGAATGGGTTGCATCTAGAACAAAAGCTAAAACCTCTTACATCTCACTAAAAATCTAAAATGATTGCATGTTAATGAAGTTAGGCTCATTGAGTTTGATTTTTTGCAAGGAATTTGGATATGTGCTTAGGATCTCCATGTGAGCCTCAGAACCTCAACTACTAAAAATGGCAATGCCTCACTTGTTGTGCAGAAATAGGCCCATCAGAATCATGAGCTCGCACTTTTGACATGAAAGCCTTTGAACTCTGGCTACAAAAAATAGTAGTGCCCTCCAGAACTGATGAAAGTGGCTGTGAAATATCTTTGACTATGAATTGGGCTGAAATCATTGAAAAATCCTTCATCTGATCTATATGAAAGCTGGCTTAGAACTGTGTTGAAGCAACAACTCTGAATGCCAGCCGAATGAGTGTTATCTCTTAACCCTCTAGTTTGCAAGGAGCAAATGTGAGGGTTAACAAGGCCCAAAGGATTTTTGTGTTGATCTCCAAGTGCACCTTGGTATTCATGATATTAGCATCAATATTATGAAACTTAATGAGCCATCAAACTTGGACAAAGAGGTGCATGTGTCTCACTGGGGAAGTTACCATTCCAGAGTTCTATTGATCAGATTGAGAAGATATGTTTTTCTATACATGAACTTGAACCATAGGAAGCAAGTACAACAATTTATTTGGCTGGTAAAAAAACAACTCTACCATATCAAGCTAAATGGATTTCTCATTTTGCATTTGAGCAAAGATTTACTGATCTTTAACAGAACTTATTAAGTAAGAAGGAAATGAGTAAATAATACCTCAATAGGCATGGTTTACATCCCTTGCAATAGGCTACATGAACTCGGAAAGGGGATGTGCCCCTTGTCCCTGGTGTGTGGCTCGGGAGATGCCCATCCTTCACCTGGGCAAAGGACATGCATTTCTTAAGCTCTCCAGGGATGTGTCTAGTGACCCCAATCCACTTCAAGGGATGTTCCTATTTTATAGGCTAATTAATTCCCTTAAAATTGTGGTATGATTGGTTTTCTGGCTTCTCTGTAGATTGTCACATTCCCAGTGCCCATTCTTGGAAGAAAAGAATGTTGCTGCCTTCACAACAACCGCTAACATCCTGCTGTATTTTGTTGGACGGACTTGAAAAAAACTGCATTATTTCTCTTACCTCTGGTTAAAATAGTTTATTGTGGACTATAGCCTTTGATACGTGTGTCCTCAATTATAGAATACAACAAAAATGAAAATTCTAAGTCAATAAAAGCTCAATGGTTTATTTTCTCAGTCCTTTACTCTTCGGGACATACATAACTTGAAAATAAAGCCTTCATTGGGCACCTATCCAATAGGAAACCAACAAATGCATACATATCTAATATTTTTAAATTAATTTTTTATTTAATTTATCAATGGGGGAAATCTTTAAGTAGAACATACAATCATTGCTGCCTCCAAGATCACATAGTGGTGCTGCCTAGAAAGAACTGCCCTGGCCTGTTATGATAGCACACAAACCATACTGAGCAAGGTTACCTGTGATTCCAACCGAGGCGGGTGGCATTAGCACCATGAATCCTAACCACTTAGGCTACTTCTGATTGGCTGTATGAGATCTGAGTTAAAATAGGTCAATTCTTTATTTTCTTAACCCTAAACCTTGTTTGGACCATGTATAATTTGAAAATAAAACCCAACAATCATTTTTTCCACCATGGAGATGAAAAATGCAGCAACATTTTTTGTCATTTGGTGAGTGTGAAAACCACTTTTGGGCCCCAATTTGGAGCTTGGGGCGCTTATTTGGAGTTGCAAGAACTGTTTTTTTTTCTGTTCTGACTCCTTCATGCCATTGACAGTATGCAGTGGACACCATTTTCTTTCTGTTTTCATCCCTTTTTTTCCGTGTAGGCTTCATCTTCTTGCTGTGGATGGTGATTTTATGCAGTGGGTATCTGCATTTTGGTATGTGGGCACCATTTTGCTGCCATGGGCTTCAATTTTTAGTTTTGGGCAGTTTTCTGTTGTAGGTACCATATTCTCGCAACCTACAATGATTTTATGTAACACACACCATTGTCTTGTTGTTGGCATTCATTTCAAGCTTCATTATATATAATCTAACTGAAGAAATAAGCTCACATAATTTCACCCACTTCCCCAGATTCCTAGATGGAGGTTGGTATTAACCAACAGTAGCGCGAATGAGCAGATGGTAATCTCAGAGGACTTGGATGGGAATGGATCCTGTGATCTCATATCAGACTGCAACTTTGACAGATGTCAAACCAACCAAGCTAACATTTGCACGCACACACAAAAACAGTCGCTCTTAGCATGCTCTACTTTTCAGGGTTTGTACTCGGTAGCTCCTGTACTAAAGATGCCCTCCATACCTGAGATTCATTGCAAGTTTGATATGTTTGTGTGTGTGTTTTGATACACCCATGAGCTTGGTCAACTGAGATTCATTGCACCCTTAAGTGTAAAATATTTATGTAACACACACCATTGTCTTGTTGTTGGTATTCATTTCAAGCTTCATTATATATAATCTAACCGAAGAAATAAGCTCACATAATTTCACCCACTTCCCCAGATTCCTAGATGGAGGTTGGTATTAACCAGCAGCTCGAATGAGCAGATGGTAACCTCAGAGGACTTGGATGGGAATGGATCCTGTGATCTCATATCAGACTGCAACTTTGACAGATGTCAAACCAACCAAGCTAACATTTGCGCGCACACACAAAACAGCCGCTCTTGGCATGCTCTATTTTTCAGGGTTTGTACTCGGTAGTTCCTGTACTAAAGATGCCCTCCATACCTGAGATTCATTGCAAGTTTGATATGTTTGCGTGTGTGTTTTGATACACTCATGAGCTTGGTCAACTGAGATTCATTGCACCCTTAAGTGTAAAATATTGATGTATATACCCACACTTGGCATAGCCTATTTTGGAGGTTTGTATCAGGTACCCCATCTCTAGAAATGTCCAGTACCCAGGTTCTAGAAATGTGCCCATCTTTGATGTGTATGTGTGTGTTTTGATGCACCCATGAACCTGGGGTACTAGAAATTTCTAGTACCCTGGATACTAGAATGTCCCCATACAAGAGACTCCATGCAACTTTGATGTGCATGTTTGTGTTTTGATGCACCCGTGAACCTGGGAAACTCATCTAATGCATAAGTACCAAGTGTAAAATAATGATGTGTTTTAGTTGTAGCACATGCA
This sequence comes from Pinus taeda, assembly GCA_000404065.3. NCBI lineage: Eukaryota > Viridiplantae > Streptophyta > Pinopsida > Pinales > Pinaceae > Pinus > Pinus taeda. The sequence goes on from APFE030080501.1 coordinate 92,972, forward strand.
GACATGTGCATGAAAGTTACCAGACTTGGAGTCAGGAAGAACTCGGTGAAGAAGAAGAGAAGAGTTTAACTCGGATCTGGAAAAACTCAGCAAAAGCTCGAGAGAAACTTAACAAGGATACGAATAGTAAGGAACACAATACACAAATATAAAGAGGTACACAACCACAAAATACTGGATTGGAAAAAACTCAGGAATGCAATTGGGGAGGATAGTTTGACTCGTGAGTCTAACTCTTTTCCAGCCCAATCCAAGTTGAACTCACGAGTTGGTGAGTTTGACTCGTGATTCCTGTGAAAATGATGTGCACACTTAGAGAGCAAGTCAAGTCATGTATTTGGTACGATCAACTCTTAGAACAATTAAACAGTTTCTGAAAGATTGAACTCAGGTGAAAAAAGTTTTGTGGAATTTCACTATCTCTACTTCAAATGCAGAGCTATAAATGATGTGTATAAATCCCAAGAACAACAGCCTGTTCAGGAGTTCTGGTCTTTGACAAGGTCATATTAAATCTTGATTCATGTGAAGCCTATTGATCATAACATTCTAAAATTTTTGAATTGGAAAACTGAAAGTTAATAGTAATAGCTAATGGTATTTTGGAGTTGAATCGAAAAAAGTGTGGTATTTAATGACCTAAAACAACTGGTTGTTATGGTTGCTTAAAGATATTGCTCAACATGCTATGTTAAGTTGTAATGTGGCTTGCCCATGTCAAGTCATTTATTTGGTATGGTGAGGTATCATAACAATAAGCAGTTCCTGAAATATTTGAACTCGGGATACAAATGTTTGTGGAAGTGGATAAGCACTTCCTCCGTCAAATTCAGTGCTATAAGTGACCTGTATATATTGCAAGAATGGCAAGCCATCCAAGCAGAACTCTTGTTCAATTTCTAAGAGTTTGGTATTTATCAGTCCTTTAAAAATTAAGTCTAACATTTGATCAATGGTAATGCTCTCCAATCTAAGTAGAATTTCTTCCAAAATTTTTTGTAATTTGATGTTTTATTTTCCCATGATGTGCACCATGGTTATATCCCCAAGATTTAGAGTAGTCAATGATGGTGTTTTATTAAGGCACTCCTTGTATTAAGGTCACAGGTTTGAAACCCCGTGGGTACAAATAATCCAGCCATTCAAGGGTTGGTCTGGTCCAGGCTAGGTGCAATCCCCAGGGGATTTTGATGGCTTAGATACCCTTGGGTCGTGGTTTCCCAGTCAAAGGCTAGTCACAGAGAAATTAGCAAACCAAAAAATATCATGGTTATAATCTCTCTCTCTCTCTCTCTCTCTCTTGATATATATATGTGTGTGTGTGTGTGTGTGTAGATATCTTTGTATAAATATATAATAGCATATCGAACATACACACTGCCATAAGGGAAAAGGCATCCATACTCATGCACTTCTACTTCTATTGAACTGTAGTTAAATATATTGACCATATGGTTATATATTAACCATGTTGACTTTAACTATAGCTGAAAGGTGATCGTGATTGATTGAAACTTGTTGCTGTTAAAAGTTGTATACAATCTTTGATAGAAAATGATCATGATGAACTGCAATTAAATTTCACAGGCAAACTAAATCTAACACATTATTTTGGCATCCAGGTTGATAAATCGACTATCTTATGCCACGGTAATTACTTTCCAGACTTAGCAAGATCTGTGTCTGATGTCTGAACTCTCTAGAATGCGTTTGTAAGAATTTTACCTAGAAACTATATTACAGGAAGAATGCTCATGCTGACAAGGGTTGGCCTTCTTTTCCTCGGGTTTTTAAATGTTTCTCATGAGGAACATGCATGCACTTTTGGGCATGAATTTCTGCCTTTCTCTCTTCTTGAACTTGCAAATCTTCTTTGATGGCATCAACCTCACCTAATCCTTGTCAAAATTTTTAGAGGCCAGCTGAAAAAGAGTGGAACATAACTATCTCTGTAAGTTCCTGAAAAAATACTGCATGAACGTTATAACAAAATGCATAAGAACTTTAATGTGACTACATCAATATACATACCTTAGTGAGGTTCATAACAGGGAACTATTTAGAGTTCAACTGTTTGCCTCTTGAATGAATGATCTTAATCTTGATCATAGGAATTTAGATAACTGTTTCATATAAATGATGTGAACTAATAACCGGGTTTTGGAAGATGGACAACCCTAGGGCAATGTTGTTTCTTCTTAAAGAATGTGCAGCTCATATCAGACCTTGATTGAAGCAAGGCTTTGTAAGCTTTAACTATCTAAATTTTGTTCATAATAATAATAGTAATAGTTAAGTTATTAACTTGGTTTAAATGAATAAGTGGGATCTTAAAGACACTTTGACAACTAAGGGTTTATTCGTGTGGCTTCCTAAATGTATAATTCAACTTATTCTGGCAAGTCGTGACATGGTTTGTGCAACATCAAACTATTCAGTCCATGGTTTGTGCAACATCAAAACTATTTAGTCTATTTGGTACACCTCTTAGAACAACAAAAAGATCCTGAAAGATAGAATTCAGGTGAAAAGAAATTTAGGGATCTGCACGAGAACAAGTCTTTTCTCATTGAAAACCAGAGCTATGAGTAGAATGAATCCAAGAACAATGCATCCAAGCAGAATTATTGACCAATTTCTGGAGATTGGCTAGTTATTTGAGTCCTTCCTGTTTGAAAATGCAGTCTAAAATCATAGAATATTCTGCAACATAAGCAGAACAGTTTCAACTATTTTTGGTAATTTGGTGGTTTCCTTTCTTGAGTATTATGTGTTGGTATAGGCACATATTCCTATATGTATGCCTGTGTGCATGTTAAAATATATAAAGAGAAAAGATATATACACCTTGTTACAAAGAATTTTGAAAATGGTATTGGTATATGTACTTGTATATATCCCTGCTCTTGATCACTGTTAATTTCGGTTAAAAATTTACCATACATTACTGTGGTTAGAAATAGACTACAAGTGAACATAGTTAAGTTCCATTCTTATCTATTTTAAATTCAAACTATTGATTGTGGAGTCCCAACGGATAATTCATAGGTGTGAGAAAGGATTGAATGAATGGAAGCAAGCAGTAAATGTTAAATCTGCAGTAAAGAGAAAGAAAAGCAACCCCAGCTAGAGAGAAAAATAACCCAAGAGCAGCATGACATAAAGCAAAATAACCCAATCACAAGAGAGGGCAGCATTGTAGTTCTACCTCAGACATTTAATAGGCTTGGAAACACTCCTAACCCTATATCAAGCCACGTCCATAAGGAGACTTGGAGACTGCATCTTGTATTGAAGTCTCGAATAAGAAAGTACTAGGGTTTGTGTCATGCATGACTTAATGAAGAAACCCTTAGCAGTTGATGCCGAGTATGAGGATGACTGTCCACCTTAGGAGAAGATGAAAGAATCCAAGTTTGATGAAATTGCAGATGAACTTTGTTTATTTCTGCAAGGAAGCAAGGATCAAGAGGGAGTTGACAATACCATACAACTCTTAGTAGTTTAACCAAAAGGTACACCGTGAAGGCTGCCAAGGCAATAATTCTAGCAACATGAGGGATAACAAAGCAAAGTTTGTAACAAGAGGGTTCTCCTTGTAAGAGGGAGCAATTACAACAGGACTTACAACTTCAACAAAATGACTTGCTTGCGTGATAGAGGGAGCAATAGTGGCAAGAGGATTTGCTTCCATGATAGAGGAGTTTGGCTTCAGAGATTGAAGTTAAGGATTCTGGCTAGGTCATAAAGGACTTTGACTAGAAAAATGAATGGTCCATGATAATGGCAAGGGTAGAGATTGAAATGAAGGATTTTGGCTAGGTCATAAAGGACTTTGACCAGAAAGATGAATGGCAAGGGCATTTATAGAAACATTCACCTTTCCTGCCAGGCGGACTTGGCTAGGTTGATCAGAATTGAATGTGCTAGGGAAATTACAAGATTGGACATATCTTCTCCTTAGAAGACAAAAGGATTTGGCTACGTTGACTAAAGGAGATAGATGCAATTCACCTTTAGATCTAGAATGACTTGGCTATGTCATAAGGGACTTCAACTAGAAAAGTGAATGGTCCAAAGGCAAATTTTGCTCGAAGAAGCTAGAAAAGTTTGGATGCCTAGGCTAGGTCATGACCAAAGGAGATTAATACATTGCCTAAGGAGCCATAAAGGATTTTGGCCAACCTTGGATATATGAGAAGTTATATTGGCCACTCTTAGATGGAGTTATTTTATAGACATACATCAACTTGACAAGCTCATGAACTTTTCTTAAGGATAAATTTTAGTAAGGGAAATTTGTTGCAGAGAATACCTCCCTTGTAGTGTTAGGAGGTATTCCTGTGTGCCAAAAGGCTTCCCATGTCAACTAAAGAAAATTGTACAAAATGAAAATGAAAATTATTATCTGGGCTTCATGTAGGTTCCAAAATTCAAGTCGGCCTCATAAGTGAAGGGGTGTGACTTTTGGTCAAAATTACCCCATCTAACTAATATAAATACAACATGACCTCCTCCACTTTGAGCAATTTAGACAACATTTATTCTATTCTTTTGCTCACACATGCGAATTCAAGGAGGATGAATTGGATTGTTTGATCAATTATATAAGCTATTGTTTGACCTCAGTTTGATTGAATTTGATCTGCTTCACTTTGATTGAGAATTAGGCTATTGTTTGACCGAGATTTTGACTAAGATTGATTGCTGAAAGGATACTATTTTGACTGCAGGAAATTCATACTTTGGCTGTAGGAAATTCATAATTTGATTGCAGTTGATCACAAACCCTTTGATCGCAGGTCCAAGCTTGATCTCAAGCTAAATTTCAGATTGCTGACTAGCATTGACTCTTGGTATTTTTGGAGGTTTACTAGCTTGGACCAGCTCGTATTTGACTAAGTTTGATTGGTATGTTTTGTTGAAGAATCTAGGGCATTGTAGTTAAGATAGGATTCTTCTAATTTCTTTTATTGAAGCTTCTATTGATAAATGCGAAACCCTAGACCTTTGACAAGAATATCCTCCAAGCACAAGTCAAGTCTTTGTCCTTCTTCCTCCAACACTTCATCCTTATTCTGACAATTGATAGCAGTCATTGTTACTTCTTAAAAGATATCCTCTTTGATCCTTGGTAGATTCCTTCACATATGAAGAGTACTTTATCCCTCCTTCAACCGAGCTCTTTCTTGAGATATAGTTGCAGGTATGTTATGAAAACAATGTATCAGTGTTTCTTCGCACGTGTGAGGGGATTCCTTCAAAAATCTTATGTGTAAGTCCTCTTTCCTTCTTGGCTTGAGTGAGCTTCTTCTTCGCTTGAGTGAGAGGCCTTCTAGGCCTACTTTTCTAGCCCAAACAATGAGATAAGTATGACTGTGGTGGAGGGTTGCTATGACAGCAGAGAGACCCTCTTTTCCTTCGCACGTGTGACTGTAGTTGACCTTAGAACAATCCTCTAAGGCTCGTTGTTCTTCCTTCCTTCTTCGCTGCACTAGAGGCTCCTTTCTTCGTCCCTTTCTCACCCTTAACTTGTCCCTTTACTTCACTGATTTCAGAGGTAGATTGTGTTGTCATTGGAGGAGTGGACAACCTCTTATATATAGAGGTTTGTCCCTTCTTTGGGCCGACTTGAGGCCGACTTGTCGTATATAATTCAAATAGCCTCCTTTAGTGATGTCGTTGCATGGAGGAGACTTGTGACTTTGCTTGGAGGTATTCTTTTGACTCTAATACAAGTATATACATGGTGTGACATGCCCTTAAGGGTCTTCATCATTTCTTTTGACTCTTTGACTTTTCTATAGCACTTTAACATGTGCTAGACCTATTCAATGAGCAAGAAACTCATTGATATAAATAACAAAAATAATATTTCCTTTATTTTATAAATACAAATATCAAAATTACATTTATGAAGACCGAACCTAGTTACATTTTATTCAACACTCCCTCTTAACTAGGGAGGTATTCATAAATCATTACAAGTTGTTTAACTATTTTTTCAATCTTGAAGAATTCACATAAGCGAAATCGGATTGGCAATCCATCTGTTATAGCATCATATTAGCCAACATTGTTTTATAGCGAGGCCTTGACTAACAACTCTAGCTCTCATAAGATCATAGCACAATGTTGGCGAGACCTATGATTTACAGACACCTTTATCATTGTCTCTCAAGGTACATACCCACCCGGGTGTTCATTGAGTATGACCTTGTAGGACTATTCTTGTCTTGGGTTCCTACCCCTCAAAGAATATCGGTCCTCTTGCCTACTCTTATGTTGGATGCCCTACACATCCTCAAAGAGCATCGGATTCCAGATGATTACCCAATCCTCCATTCTTTCTTCCAAAGTGAAGACATGAATGTTGTGTCTATCTCTTCTTCTTAATTGGGGAAGGTACGCCCAAGTTTCCTCTGACAAGGAACTTGCTCAAGCTCCTTTGTAATTAGGAACTTGTTGGAACTCCCTCTTAGCTAGGGGACTTGTCCATTCATCAACAACTTCTTCTCCATGGGTCCTTCAACTATTGGATCTCCTTCTTCCTTTTGATATCATGAAGTTTTGTTGAGCTTCTTCTTTGTAGGGCATCGACCATCGATAAATTTCCTTCCTAGTTTGTCATGTCATTTCTTCCTTTGTGGAAAGTTGTCTTCTTAAGATATGTCAAGATCTTTCGTCATCTAGCTACTCCTTTGTCATTTGACTATATTTCGGAATGTGTATCATATGGATGCTTAGTTATGCCTGTCTTCTCCAATAATTCGATTTATTAGCCCTTCTTGAATTCATCATGATATTACAAAGTGCTTCTCTTCTTGCTTTGTAGTCTTCCTTGATGAATAGTAGATGGTAGACCTTCTTGTCCTTGATGTATTTGAGACTTCTTGGCTTGATGCTTCAACCTTGTAGATGTTCTTGAGATGTCCTTCCTTGCTGTGTCACCTTATGAGTGTTCTTGAGATGCCCTTTCCTTGATGTGTCACCTTAGCTCCGATACCATGTCAAAGAATCTAGGGCATTGTAGTTAAGATAGGATTCTTCTAGCAATGATAACAATTTGTGAACAATATCCTCCAAGCACAAGTCAAGTTATTCGTCCTTCCTCCGACACTTCGTCCTTCTTTCGACAATTGATAGTAGTCCTTGTAATGCTTCTTAAGAGATTCCTCTTTGATCTTTGGTAGATTCCTTCACATATGAAGAGTACTTTATCCCTTCTTCAACTGAGCTCATTCTTGAGATATAGTTGTAGGTCTGATATGACAACAATGTATCACTGTTTCTTCGCACATGTGAGGGATTCCTTCAAAAATCTTATGTGTAAGTCCTCTTTCCTTCTTTTTGAGTGAGCTTCTTCTTCACTCGAGTGAGAGGGCTTATAGGCCTACTTTTCTAGCCCAAACAATGAGATAAGTATGACTGTGGTGGAGGGTTGTTATGACAACAGACATACCCTCTTTTCCTCGCACATGTGACTGCAGTTGACCTTAGAACAATCCTCTAAGGCTCATTGTTCTTCCTTCTTCGCCGCACTAGAGGATCATTTCTTCGTCCCTTTCTCACCCTTAACTTGTCCCTTTACTTCGTTGATTTCAGAGGTAGATTGCGTTGTCATTGGAGGAGTGGACAATCTCTTATATATAGATGTCTGTCCCTTCTTTAGGCCGACTTGTCATATGTAATTCAGATAGCTTCTTTTAGTGATGTTGTTGCATGGAAGAGACTTGTGACTTTCCTTGGAGGTATTCTTTTGACTCTAATACAAGTATATACATGGTGTAACATGTCCTTAAGGGTCTTCATCACTTCTTTTGACTCTTTGACTTTACTACAACACTTTAACATGTGCTATACCTATTCAAATGAGCAAGAAACTCATTGATATAAGTAACAAAAATAATATTTCTTTTCTTTTATAAATATAAATATCAAAATTACATTTATGAAGACCAAACTTGGTTACACTTTCTTCAACATGTTTTACTTGGATTTTGGCAGAGATTCTTGGAATATTTTGAGTTGTAAATATTACTGAAGAATAAATTTCTCCTAAGAAGAAACTTTTGTTGGGTTTTTTGGAAGTTTGGGTTTTCAAAGGGTAAATTTGTTGTCTCTTTGTTGCTTGGGTGTCTTTTTATGATCTGTTAGAAACATTGAGACTGGGGGATTCAATATTTCGTGATAATTCAACTTTTACCCAATTTTCACTCTTCTTTACAATGTTAATTGAAGTATTGATTAACTAGTAGCGCATTATGACGATAAATCTAATCATAAGTGGATAACACATGTAAATCATGAACAATATATAATCATAAATGCATTTTAACCATAAGAGCACAACACATCAACAAGTCAACATACACATCATCACTTAGTGACATTGAATATTAGGTTGAAACCCAACCGGGAAAAACCACTGTTGTTGTCTTTGTCTTCTTATTAATATTTGGAAAATCTTCTTTTACATCTTACATTGGCCACAATCAATGTGTAGGCCACCACCTCCAATTGTTCCTGTAGCTACCAGTGGAAGGAAGCCACCACTCCTTGATCGAATACTTTGGCCACCAACGGAAGGACGCTACCACTCCCTCTCACTGAAGGTTCCAACCCTCAGACTTTTGTGAACCTCATTTCAGAGTATTTCACACTGGGTCCACCTGCAACAAATTCAAATCTTGTAGGACATGTTTCACTAATTTTCAGACTAGAACCACACAAACATTCTTGCTCGATACATCAATACATTTGCAATACATCTTTGTCACAAATTCAACCAATAATGTACATAACAATCTCTCTCTCACAAGCTCAATCACAACACAAAACCAAACCCTCTCAACATCAAACATTACACAACATAACTCTAGAACAACATATCAACAACTCTCTTTACAACACCACCAAATAAACTAGAACAATAACATGCATATAAATGCTCTCGCTTAGCCATGACACTTTAAAAGACTTGGCCACAGAGATATGAATCAATACAAAACACAAGATTGAGCTCACAAACTCAACCAACAACATCTCTGTCTCTCACACTAAACTCTGCACCACACTCAAGTTGTTACACAAAATCAACTAATATAAACCCTTACCCTTTGTCATCAACTGGTGCAAGCTACTTTTGACTCCAATCGCTCTACATTTTTGTCGTTCGATATTCAAAACATACTATAGGAAGGTATCCTCTATTCTAGCTCTGAATCATCGCACTTCTCTCGAGCTATCCATTGATTTCTATTTCTATGGCACAAAGTATGTAAGCTCTATTTTTTAACTCATTGCCAACACCATACTCTGATCTCGTTCTGTCTGTCTCTCGGGCTATGCACATCAACAATTACTCAACTCATCATTACACTGTATCCCACAATGCACACACAACACCATTGTATCATCATGTCTGGAAATTGATCTCTTCCATAACCCCAAACTACGTGTCATATTGCCCCATACACATTGATCAAATCAAAACTTGGCATATGGAATCCTTGACTCAATAAAATTTACTCCATATGCATATGATATAAGCTTCTTGTTGCTCTGTCATTTGCACTAGTAAAATGAAATACACTTGACGCAATACCATATTAACATGTAGGCATATTCAACTGTGGTGCCCAACACCACAACGATTCACCCAATCACACGTATAAGACAATGCACACTAGATGAGACAAACTTGCTATATACTCAGATTGCCACCAATTTTGTCGAGTACTTGGGGTAGAACAATTCAAAGAAACTTGAAGAAAATGGGTGTTGGTGTAGTAGGCAAAATGTCTGAACTCCAAAAATGCTCACCCCTACTGCTCGATCACACACTATACTTATAGTCTTTGGAGGATTGATTAGATCACGTCGGTTCATGGTTATCATGGGCAAGAGCCAATGGTAATATTTGATGGTATTTCAAGATAACCTTAGAATGCATTTAAATAGCTAAATTCAAACTAGATGGTATAATAGAAAAATATCTAGCCATTGTGGCCCATACTTCAATAAATGGACCAAAGCAATGTGCAAGTTCTTCGACCATTTTCATATATTATCATTGCGCAACCCCTTGGAGCATTTCCATTTATTATCAATGTATTTATACTTTCTTGGACCGGTTCAAGTAACAATTATGTTTATATTTTCAACAACAAACCCTGGCTTTAATAATAATTGTGTTTATACCATGAAGGATTGAGTCAAGCCATCGAATCAATGGAGAGGTTAACCGTGAGCTAACAAATATTAAACTTATTCCATACAACAATTTAAAATTATCAAATCAACAATATTTTGCCAGCCAAATCATTACATGAGACAACCCTGCAACCTTGCGACAACAACAATGTGCCCTTAGCCATAAGCAACAATCATCATCATCATCAAGAGTTGACATCAATGCCGTCTTGTCATTATGCCAACATGATCCTATTTTATCATTGCATTATTGTTGAGATTGTTTTTGTATAATTGCTTAATGATACATGTGATTTAAGCTACTCTGATCAAACAATCATTGGAAAGTAATTATTAGAATTGAAGATTCGTTTCAACTCAAGGAAACCTTTGAAAAATAGATGATCCAAAACCCTAGTTTCATATTCATAGTTGAGTGATGCCATTGGCGAAAAATCCTCTTATTAGTTAGTGAAGTGAGCCCTTGAAATAACAGATTAAAACTTTGGGAAATCATGAAAAGGGATTATTCGAAAACCCTGGTATTCAACCCTTAGGTAATGCTTCTAGCCAAAGTTCTTTGGATCACAAAATGAATTGAGTAAATGAGATAATATGAAACCATGATTCTATGGTCACAAAATATTAGTGATGCCACTAGCTGAAATACTGTTTGATTAACTGCTAGAAAATCTGCAGTCAAAGGTGATTTGAAACCTTGATTCCATAGCCACAAATTCAATGGTGCCACTAGTGAAATAGAGCTATTGAAATTTTGTTGTAAAAAGATGCTTTGAAACCCTCGTTCCACAATGACAAAATCAATGATGCCATCATACAAATAGCCTCAGATCAATTGTATAATTAAGGGAGGTTCACATCTACGTTGATACTGGTGGAGATTCATGAGAGAGGATTGAATGGAACCAACTAGAAAAACCTAGTTGTTTGATAAAGAGAATGAAAAAAATACTAGGCCACTCAGAGGCACAAACCTAGAGAGAAATTAATCAAAGTGCAACGTACTAGAGAGAAATAATCCAATCACAAGAGCACACCACTCTAGGTAACTATAAGCCAAATCACTTTTGTAAATAATGAATGAATGAATGATAACAAGATACATGAAATTACAAATGGGAGTTGTGTATACACACGACTCAAGAGTAGGCATTTCTCCCAAGAAGGGTTATGGGTCAACATTGACTGTGTCAACATTAACCAAACGTAGGAATACAATAAGTGAATGTTGACTATGTTGTCCTTAGCCATTCCTAGAAACATAGACAATAATGATTACAAAATGATGTTTGTGTTCGCTGAAAATGAAGCCTACTCCATTCTCAAGATGTAAATTGAGCAATATATTGTGGCAATTATTTTCCATGGGTTTGTATGACTATATACGTGTGTTTGAGTATTGTTTTCCATGGGTTTATATGACTATATATATGTTTGAGTACAATCTTATTGTTGTTTTTATAGGGCACAACTAGAACAATATTTTTTTGCAAGGGCACAACTACTTTTAATGATTAGTTTCGAAAATATTTGTCCATTATTTATAGCATCATCAAACAATTACATAAAAGAAAATTACAACTACCAAACATGAAGTGAGCAGTGAAATCCATAGTGAGACAATAAACAAGAGATACTTTTTTGCAAGGGCACAACTACTTTTAATGACTAGTTTCGAAAATATTTGTCCATTATTTATAGCATCATCAAACAATTACATAAAAGAAAATTACAACTACCAAACATGAAGTGAGCAGTGAAATCCACAGTGAGACAATAAACAAGAGATACAAAAATTAGGCTCGAGGCTAGGGCAAAACCCACAAAGGGGAAATTCCAAAATTGCTTTCCTTATGAGAGAGAATCCAATGTCCACTAAAATATCCAAAAACAAAATGATAATCATGATAATTGACCTAAACAATATCAAGAAACTAGCCTCGACATGGGTGCCTTCTAAGGGCCTAACCGACTTGACTTTTAGTGGAGCCGTCTTGTCATCTTTTAGGAGGCATAAATATAATTTTAAATTTCCAATTTTGTCATAATGGAAATATCGACCATGACTACCATATTTTTGAACACTCTCTCTTAGTCAAGGAGGTACTTTTCATTCTCTCTCAAGATCAATCTCTTCGACTAATCTATAGGTCTCCTTGCCCACAACCTAAGCGAGAGATCATCATTGTTAACACAAGGAAAGTTGATAGCTTCAAACCAAACAACATTGTTCATGAGGCCATAACACATTTCAATCTCTCACGAAGATGATCAATATTCTCTCAGGAGAGATGAAAATAGTTTGCCATCAATCTCCTTTCAGGGATAGATGAAAACAATATACCATCAATCTCCTTTCATGAGAGATGAAAATAGTACAACAGCAATCTTCTTTTAGGGAGAGATGAAGACAATACACCATAATTATCCTCTTAGGAGAGATTAAAATAATATACCATCGATCTCCTCCTAGGGGGGATGAAAATAGTACACCTTCAATCTCCTCTCAGGGAGATGAAATTTGTACCTCATAACTGTAAGCCTCAGAACCAAATTTCCCGACCACATAGGTCTTATAGTAACCTAATGATCCTATCAAACCAATGCTCCCTCTCAAAGGATCCTTAGCCAGTGAAGGCTTCTTACATAATCATCAACCAACTCAAACGCAAAAAAGTAGCCATGGTGGATTTTAGCACTTGTTTCAGTGACAACATCCAGCTTTAACTAGAGCTTTGTATATAAGCAAACATCAACAACCTATTAGTGCTCTTTCTTAGCTTAATGAGCCAAATCAACACATTAGCAACGAAGTCTTGCAACTTCTTAAACAAATATCCATGGAATCAGAGTTCATCATGCCACATTTTCAGCAAGTATTTTATCAGGCTCATGCAATACTTTCGATCAAATCCCGCAACGTTTGTCAGAAACATATCATAAACACATGGCATATCATAAACACATGGCAGAGGAGATCATGAACTCATTGTTAGTAGATCATCATCTTCCTTTAAGACTTCAAACCATCTTCATATTGAACTTCGCGGGTCAAAACATGCTTCAATCAGGTAGATCATGTCTACTCCCTCTGAATCAAGAGCTCATCCAATCACGCGCCATCTTGTCACTTTGTTCTTCCATCCATTTTCAATGGTTGCCACACATTGACAATCTTCATTATGTACCTGCAGTCATCACTAGGAGAACATGGAAGAACAAATATGACCAAACAAATGACTCCAAATCATCATCATTATCAAAGGAATCTATCTCTACAAGGAGTCAAAGCACATCATCAAGGAATCCACTCTTGTTCATGTCAACAAGGAATCTATATCACCATCAGGGAGACAACTTCATCAGCGTTATCAAAGAGCCAATCTTGTACATATCGTCAGGGAGTTGAACTTGTAAGTCAATCAAATGACTCCATATCATCAAAAAGTTCATTTCATCAACATCAAACATCATCAACATCAAGGAGTAAGAATCAAGAAGCCCAGATCACCATTAAGGAGTCCAATCACATCATCGACATCATCAATGAGTCATACATCATTTTCAGCAAGGAATACACATTGTCAACATCATAGAGTATGCATCATTCAACACCAAGGAGTCATATATCAATATTATTAGAAGAATCCACATCATCCATGACATGAAGGAGTCCAAATTAACAAGGATATACATCAAGAATTATATATCAACATTAAAGTGTTAGGGCTTCTTCTATTAATCAGACATAATGGTCCATATTATCAAGGCGATAAACTTGTCCGTGTCATCATTAAAGAGTCAACTTCATAAAGGAAAAATCATCAAGAGGCTCATATTATCCATGTCATCATCAACAAGGAATTAGGGTTAGGTCCATTAGTCTTAGAATTTTCCTCCCCAAACCTAACCTAGGGTTTCACAAATCACAGACAATCCAATGTTAATATTAATTAAAAAACAACAAAAGGAATACACGATATTTATCTTTCAAGATCAATACAACTCCCTCTTGGTCTTCAGTGCTTTTGGAATCCAACTTGCAAATCAACCTCAACTCAAGATGTTAGATCTTTCTTGAGTTCTTTTATTTTATCAATCCACAGGGACATGACATTCATTTCTAACCCTTATTGATTTGAAAGGGTTCCAAACCCTAATGACCTTTTAGGATTAGACAAGGGCTATTTCGAATTTGATATCAACATCCTTGCATCCTAGGGATTTTCATGAGAAAACCCTTACTAGGGTTTTGCAGATCCAAGTTATTCCAAGAAAGTAATCATTAAAGATCACAATATGATATTTTAGGTATACAACATTTCAGTAGGGCATTCACACCAATATGTCTTGCTATTCAGGTCTAGGGAACTCTGTACAAGTAGATGTATACATGTCTCTTTTCATATTGTAGATCCATCATTGTATGTCACAGTGTTTTCACATGATTAATGTCATTGGTCAATTCTATCTGGAAGAGGTAGAGCTTATCTTTTGACATTGCTTTAGCAATTCATTTCTCCATTCAAAATTTGTGCCTATAATCCAATATTCATATCTTTCCATGACTTCTCTTTCAAGAGCTTCTTCTACAATTGCAACATTTATGGCAAGAGATCTTTCCATTCGATCAATTATGGTGGGAGATTTGTAATCAACACCTCTGATTAGGATTACAATGATGAGACAACTATAAGGGACTCGCTCCTCATTATCCTAGATAGAGCTAGGAACACAGTTCATATCATCATCATAAGCATAAAGTCATCTTCCTTTTATCTTTCATACTTATATATATGGCAAAAATTACGAGAATTACAAAGAGAGTTCATCTCTTTTGTCATGTCTTGAACATATATCTCTATCAGGTAAATAGATCAATCTAGGAGTGATAAAGACTTGGTTACTGTCATGATTCTAGGCTTATACATCACACAATACCTTTTCAAACTTAGCCCCTGTAAGAGGTGTACTATATTACAACACTATCAAAAGAGCAAGATCACTAACACTATTATCATGGTTACTGTCATATAAAGGTATTTGCCACCCTATTTCCATTTCTTACCCAAAGGTTATGGTTACTTGAGGTCACATACGAGCCACAATAAAATACCATAGGTGATTTACGCGATCCACAAAGAAATCACAAAATGCGAGCTATACCACAGAGTCTGTAGGACATTAGACTGAGCCATAAATCACAACTATAGTCCACAGAGATATAATGCTCACTATAGAGACGAACCACGCATTTGGATAGAGTATGAGCCACTGTGAACCATAGAGATAGAATTATGAAGCCACATAAACAATGTAAAACGATGCCACTATGTAAGGAAAGACACAATGCGAACCTCAGAGTGAGCCACACAAGTTAGTATGAGTCCCATGGTAGGAGATCTGAGCCTGTGTAATGTATCTATGCTATAGAAGTGAACCATATTGTAATATGGATGCCATAATGTGAGCCACACTGTAGTGCAAATCAACGAGCCACATATATGTTCGAATTACAAAGGCGCAAAGACATCCAAATTTTTGGAGCCACAAATCATCAAACATAAATGTGAGCCTTAGAAAAGCAAGTCATTGAGTTAAGTGCGCGCTGTCATAGATGCGAGCTAACCTGGGTGTGAATGCGAGCCACTGAAGGTCACAAAGATTGAACCACAACAAGAAAAGCGAGCCATTATTTGTGGGCCATCACAGAGAAATTCGAACCACTGTAATAACTCGCATCATACCTTAGAAATCATCATAAAAGATTATTGGATTCTCTTCACTGCTCAATGAACTTGTGCTCTGATACCATGTTTTTCTAGGGCACAACTAGAACAATATTTTCTTCAACAATTAAGTACTTCTAATGATTATTTTTGACAATATTTATACATTATTCATAACATCATCAAGTAGTTACACAAAAGAAAATTACAACTATCAAACATGAAATGAGCAGTAAAATCCACAAAGAGATGATAAACAAGAGACGGAAAAACCCACAAGGGGGAAAACCTAAAAATGCTTTCCTTATGAGAGAGAATCCAATGTCCATCAAAATATCTAGAAACATAATGATAATCAAGAAACAAGCCTCCACATTTTTTACAAATTTGATCCCCCCTTTTTCTCTTCCAGCTTGCCGAAAACAAATATATTGATCCAAAATGAATTTTCCCAAATGAGGAGAAATTGGCGTGCGCGCACACACACAGAGTCATTAGAAGGGGTCGAATGGGTGCATCTAAGAGGCCCAACCGACCTGACTTTTAATGGAGTCGACTTGTCATCTTTTAGGATGCATAAAAATAATTTTAAATTTCCTTTTTCGTCATAATGAAAATACCGACCATGGCTACCATATTTTTCAACACTTGCTATGTACACTAAGATGATTTGAACAAAATCCGTCGCTTGAGGATACTACTAGAAAACATATATCAAATAAGTATATTACAAGGAAAGATGGTTTGACTTACAATAATAGGAAATTGGATAATTGATTTATGGAAGTGAAGCGAATCAACAAATGAGATTTAAAAGGTGGACAAGAGGAAGGGTGTTTTCTTTTAAAGCGAATGCAAACCTCAAAGCATAATTGAGGTCAAACTAACCGAGCTCTAGGCATCTAAATTTTATGAAATAGATCTTACAGTAGTAGAATAGTTCTTAAGGACATTTTGACTATTGTGATTTGTTATTGTGGGCCTTGTTCCCTCAAAATCTAGTAGGTCTTATTAGACACCTCACAAGACAAAAGTAAGGCGAAAACACAACGAGGTGGATGCCATTGCTACCTTAGCACTCCACCTCTTTCTCATTAGTGAAATTTCACCACATGGGAGACTTCCCAGACTCTGCGACCTAAATACTATTCTAGGTCAAAGGATTTAATGTGACATTGTTGTTGGAAATAGTGAGGGGGGTGAATCAATATTTCTTTTCAATCAGTTATTTTTAATAACGATATAGAGCTCTAATTGTTATTAGTATCAAATAAACATAAAGCAATCATCAACACCATTCAGCAATGCACAACAATAAAGGTAATACGCAAGAGATTTTTTTGGTGGAAAACCTATTGGGAGAAAAAGCACCGAATGCTTCTTAATATTTGTCTTGAAGATCCAACTTTCAAGAGTTTCAACTCCAACTGAAGGAGGCTCCAACCACCTTGGTTTATAGGTCTCAACCTGAAGGATGCTCCAACACTTTGTGTACAAGCTTTCATTGGAAGGACATTCCAACGCCCTACTTGGCTCCAACTTGTCCTAGCACACCCTGCGGCCTTGAAGTGTTCTCAAGCTCTAACTTGAAAGGGACTCCACCATGGTGGACCACATTTCACAGTGTTAACACTGAATCCACATGTCTACAATACAAGATCATCGACAACAATGCCAATTCTTCTTTGCCCAAATGATCAAACCCTAGGTTAACATATAAAGGCAATACGCCAGAGATTTTTTGGTGGAAACCCTATTGGATATTTATCTTGAAGATCCAACTTTCAAGAGTTTCAACTCCAACTGAAGGAGGCACCAACCACCTTGGTTTATAGGCCCCAACCTGAAGGATGCTCTAACACTTTGTGTACAAGCTTTCATTGGAAGGACATTCCAACGCCCTACCTGGCTCCAACTTGTTCTAGCACACCCTGTCGCCTTGAAGTGTTCTCAGGCTCTAACTTGGAAGGGACTCCACCATGGTGGACGACGTTTCACAGTGTTAAGACTGAATCCACATGTCTACGATACAAGATCATCAACAACAATGCCAATTCTTCTTTGCCCAAATGATCAAACCCTAGGTCAACATATGCATGCTTCCTAACATTTTTTCTGCTGAAATATGAACATTAAATCCAAGCTTACTTGTCGACCATATTATAAACCCTAGCTTATCAGTGCAACATCACACTGGCCAAAACAATGCGAAAAACAAAGGCAACACTGCCACCATATTCCAACGTTCTGTCAATCAAAGAAAGCTCTCTGAAGCTCAGGAAATTAACAACTTAGTATCTCAATAGTCAACTACACAAGCTAGCAATATCAATTCGGTTCTCTGCAACTTGAACCATACAACATGAAATGAAACCTTTATCAACATCGATACAAGACACTCGTATCATCAAGGCCTGAATGGCAACAATAGCTCTGTTCATTTTTCTGCCAAACTGCTATCATCAGTGGTAACTTTGCCCATCAATATCATAGGCATTAGTTACAAGGATATACAAAACAACAATGATATGTTATGCTCATGTGAGTTCTACTGTCAATTGAATCCTTGATATGTATGGATAATGAGGTTGATCAGTGACTATTGCACAGACCCTTGTAAGCATATATCTCGCCAATATGTACAAATTGTTTAATGCCATAGTTAATGTCTTCAGAAATTGGTGTTAACAAGATGCTGATGTATATTGTGGATGCACAATCCTTTCCCTGAATAGTCTTGAAGATGTGTGCTGCAAGACACCAAGGCATTAGAGAATACTTTTGCAACACATATTGTTGCCTTCAAAGTTTTCCTTTATGACACCCAAGGATTCAATACAGTATAACAATTTAGATTAGTTACATAAATTAGGCCGTGGTGCAGTAGAATGTCGTAGATATCGTGTCCAAGGAATTGCCACGTGGTGCAGTAGAATGGCGCAAATGTCGTGTCCACAGAGCTGCCACGTGGTGCAGTAAGAATGGTCCAGATGTCGTGTCATTGCACTGCCAAGTCCCAGAGTACAATGGCCTAGATGTCGTGGTTAGGTGCCTGCAAGTGGTGCAGATTTGGCTGCCAAGTGGCTCAGATCCAATCGCCCAGGTCTGGTTACTGAAGACCAGCTAGGTGGCACAGATCGAATGGTGCAGTCTGCACAGAAACCCCTCATATATCGTTGTAATGTTATTAGCTCATTGCTTGTGAAGGTGGAATGCGACCTGCGTATCGGATAAATAACTTACGGGTCGATAACTTATCTGCGGGACACTTTTTATGGGTAAGTTTCGTGATGAGAGTTTTTCGGCAGAGCGCAGATAACGTATCTACTGATAGTTTATCTTTATATAAGTTCTGCGCCGATAAATTATGAGCTTATAGCCTGGTTACCGACAAGTTATCATCTGATAGATTCTCTACCAATACGTTACGAGTAGATAACGTTATCGGATGATAATTTGTGCGCTGATAACTTATTGGTAGACACCCTATAAGCCGATAAATCATTAACCGAGAACCTATCGCCTGAGAACTTATTGTGTCCGAGAACCTATTGCCTGATAACCCATGTCCGATACCTTATCATCAACTGAGAACCTATCGTCTTAAAACTTACATCTGATAACTTAGCAGCAGATAACTTATCGTCTGATAACTCATATCTGATAACTTTCTTTCTGATAACCTATGTCTGATAAGATATCGTCTGATTCTGATAACTCATATCTAATAACTTATCAACTGATAACCTCTTTCTGATAACTGATATCTGATAACATATCCTCTGATAACGTATCGTCTGATAACTTCTCGTTTGATAACCTATCTCTGATAACTTCTCGTCAGATAACCTATCTCTGATAACTTCTCATCTGATAACCTATCTCTCTTAACTTATCGTCTGATAATTTTATCATCTGATAACTTGTTTGATAATCTATCATCTGATAACTTATCGTCTGATAATCTACATCTGATAACTTATTGTCTGATAACTTATTGTCTAATAACCTATCGTTTGATAACATAATCTGGGCCGTCAGATCTCGCCCGATAAGGGCCATCAGATCTCGCCTGGTCTGGGTCGTTGGATCTCACCCATCCGAGCCGTTAGATCTTGCAGATCTTGCCCAATCTGAGCCGTCGGATCCCAGTGAATCTGAACTGTCGGATCTTGCCCAATCTGAGCCGTCAGATCCCAGTGAATCTGAACCGTCAGATCTCAGTGAATCTGAACCGTCGGATCTGATATAACTCAACCGTTGGATCTGGTAAATCTGGGCTGTCAGATCTCACCCGATATGGGCGGTCAGATCTTGCCCAATCCGAGCCGTTAGATCTTGCAGATCTGGACCGTCAGATCTCGCACAATCTGAGCCGTCGGATCTGATATATCTCAGCCGTCAGATCTCGCCCGATCTGGGCCGTTGGATCTCACCCAATCCGAGCCGTTAGATCTTGCAGATATGGACCGTCGGATCTTGCCCAATCTGAGCCGTCGGATCCCAGTGAATTTCAACCGTCGGATCTTACCCAATCTGAGCCGTCGGATCTTACCCAATCTGAGCCGTCGGATCCCAGTGAATCTGAACTGTCGGATCTGATATAACTAAACCGTTGGATCTGGTAAATCTGGGCCGTGAGATCTTGCCCAATCCGAGCCGTTAGATCTTGCAGATCTGGACCGTCAGATCTCGCCCAGTCTGAGCCGTCGGATCTAGTAAATCTGGCCGTCGGATTTGATATATCTCAGCCGCTGGATCTAGTAAACTTGGGCCGTTGGATTTCGCCCAAGCCGAGCCGTTAGATCTTGCAGATCTGGACGGTCAGATCTCGCCCAACCTGAGCCGTTAGATCTTGTAGATCTGGACGGTCAGATCTCGCTCAATCTGAGCCGTTGGATCTCGCCCAATATAGGCCGTTAGATATGACCAATCGGGGCCGTCGGATCTAGCCCAATGTGAGCCGTTGGATCTAGCCCAATCTTGGCCGTTGGATATGGCAGATCTGGACCGTCAGATCTTGCCCAATCCGAGCCGTTAGATCAGATCTGGGCCGTCAGATCTCGACCAATCCGAACCGTCGGATCTGATATATCTCAGCCGTTGGATCTAGTAAACCTGGGCCGTCGGATCTGGTATATCTCAGCCGCTGGAGCTGGCCCGATCGGGGCCGTTGGATTTCGTCCAATCCGAGCCGTTAGTTCTTGCAAATCTGGACGGTCAGATCTCGCCCAATCTGAGCCGTTAGATCTTGCAGATCTGAACGGTCAGATCTCGCTCAATCTGAGCCGTTGGATCTCGCCCAATATGGGCCGTTAGATATGACAGATCTGGGCCGTGGGATCTAGCCCAATTCGAGCCGTCAGGTTCGGCACATCTGGGCCGTTGAATCTCTCTAATTCTTGACCGTCGGCTCTCGCTAAATCTTGACCGTCAGATGTAGCTAAGTCTAGACCGTCAGATTGGCTATGGCTCCACGGGAGGCGCCACATCGGTGGAAAAAGCACCGTGTGGGAAAATTTGATAGTGCAGTGTTTCAAATTCGTTGCAGCTCGTCGGCGCATTTCAGATCGGTTCCAGTGGTTGCAGGTCAGCGCAACCAGAACAAATATCAGATGCGGCATAATGTTTTGACTGAGAAACCAATGAATTTATGTGCTACTAACTGCACCATCATGTAGCCTGCTCTAAAAAAAAAAAAACCGGTGGGAGGAGCTGCGCCGGCCAGTGCTAGGAGGGGTCTCAAACACTTTCCATACCCTCGGCGGGGCAGAACGGGCCACCCACCTACAAAAACAGACGATATTAGTTTAGTTTTGTTGCCGCATCTATTTCTTGAGTGACTCACAGCACCATTATTTATATATGGTTATAATGGGCGGTGCTAAGATTATCGGTGGCCGGTGGCATATTGCATTTCCAGCGCCAGCGTTGTTGCAATTCACAGTTGCGTTGTTACCACTTCGAAATTGGTGCGCTTTTTGATCTTGCCATCCTCTTTTGCTTTTCCTCGAAATTCATGATATACTCTGTAACAGAAAGCTAAAAAGAAGCCACTGAGGTGGGACCAGACGTGCTTCCTGGGCGGTTTCCATCCTTACTCGGCGTACAGCTGCTCTAGACTCAATCGGGCAGTAAGATAGAAGCAGGAGTGACTTTGTACTTGAGTTTTTCAAATCCTATTTTATGATTTAATGAAACTTGTTTTAATGTTAATATTAATTATATAAATTATATGTTGGTTATCCAAGTTTTTATATTATTTTATTTTTATTTAATACAATTTTTTTGTTAATAAGCAAGCATGGTTATGTAAAATTTACATTAGAAATTTTACGATGTTAAATTTTTTTCTATCTTAAACTAAGATTTTAATATTAGATTAATTATATTAATTTATATGTTAGCTTCAGTTCACTTTTATTTATTTATTTTAATACAAAGATTAATTTATATAAATTATAGGTCGCTTCAATCCATATATATTAGATTACTTTTGATTAATAAGTAATCATTGTTATTGGAATTTTTTTGATGAATAAGTAATCATTGTTATTGTAAAAATTTTGATTTTGAGATTAAAAATGTTAAATAGTGTTATAAAAATGTTGAAATTAAAAGTAAAAGTCATATGCTTAAGGTGGAAGGATGTGTTTATCCATTTATGATTCAGTGATAATTCCTATCATATTTTATGAAACTTGTTTCTTCACATCAATTTATTATAATTATATAAATTATTTTGCTTCAATTCACTTTATACTTTATAAGATTTTATGAAACTTGTTTCTTCACCTATCATTCTTATTATAATATATATAAATGTATAATTATATAAATTATTTGCTTCAAATTCATAAGATTTTTATGGAATTGTTTCTTCACGTCATTCTTTATTATAATTATATAAATCATGTTTTGCTTCATCTATTTTTTTAATATTTAAAAAGTTGTTGTGGTTTTTTTTTTTTTAATTTTAAGATTAATAAATGTAAATATTGTTATAAAATTAAAAAAATGTTAATTTATTAAATTAAAATGATAGTTGTAAATTTTTAAGATTAAAAATGTTAATATTGTTATAAAATTAAAAGTGAATAGTTGTAGGAGCTTTTGAGATATCTATTTATCATTAATTGAATTACAATTCGTATTTTTAATAAAATCTTGAAGACAATGGAATAATGATATATAAAAAATATCTTCCAAGGACTATTGGGATTAAGGGGAAATATAGAATTATATATGATGACATTTTCATGGATTATTAGTATGTTTCAATTAGAGGTTTGAAACTATTAAGATTAAAAATGTTAATATTGCTATAAAATTAAAAGTGAATAGTTGTAGGAGCTTTTGAGATATTTATTTATCATTGATTGAATTACAATTTGTATTTTTAATAAATTTTTGAAGACAATGGAATAATGATATATAAAAAATATTTTCCAAGGGCTATTGGGATTAGGGGGAAATACAGAATTATATATCATTACATTTTCATGGATTATTAGTATGTTTTAATTAGAGGTTTGAAACTACAAATTTAAACTAGTTCAAGTGCTTGAGAGCAATGGCTTACTAGTACTTTCTCAAAAATGGAGTTCCATCCAAAATGCAAAAAAATAGTAATGTTTGTAGTAAGTTGTTTTGAAGGTAGGATATATTGTTACTGCATTTCTCATATTATTGTGTTAAATTAAATTGTTTAGACATAATATTTGAAAAACATGATTAAAAACTATTAATTTAATGGATGGATAAATATATGAAATGGTAATAGTAAGATAATGTCTCTATTTTGTTTTTTTACCATTTTCTTACAAATCAAATTCAACAAGTTAATCATTATTAAAAGTGATATTTAGTTTATGCTCTTTGTTTTTATTAATACAATTGGAGTTTAGAAAAACAATTATAAAAATTTATGAGTTTAGAGTTTATGGCATTTGCAATTTGTTTCCTAGAGTCAATTATAAAAATAAATGAAATGAAGTAGAAAAATTAGTATTTTAAGCTCATCAAAGTATTAGAAATAATATTCATTTTATGATTTTTGTTTTTATTATTTTAATTAAGATAAAGTTTAGAGAAACAATGAGATCACTCATAATGAAGTTATAATGTATGGATTTTAGTTTTCATTTTATGACATATTGCCCATGCTATTCACATGCTCATATAGATGTTTATCGATTTATCACGTCATATGGCGACAACCTTGAAGGGGATCAACTAACCACCCAGAGTTAATTAGTTTCAAACTGTTATTATTGTTTGCTATTGAAAGCGGCGTTACAAGATCTATTGAAAAGGATGTTAGAAGATTAGATGGATACTCTTTGATTGTTATTAAATGGTTTAATGAGATACACTCGTAGATTGTTGCCTGTTCTTGAGGAAATTCTGAGGTTGAAGTTTTCTTTTGATCAGATTTCACGTGCTCATATCTACGGGGAAATGAACTCTATTGTATATGCTCTTTCCAAGGTTGGTGTTGAATGGGGACTTGGAAATGAGGTTGAAGTTTTCTTTTGATCAGATTTCATGTGCTTATATCTACGGGGAAATGAACTCTATTGTATATGCTCTTTCCAAGGTTGGTGTTGAAAGGGGACTTGGAAGATCCAAGAGGAATATGCAGAGACACACAAAATACACAAAATACTAGTAGACGCATACACAAGAGACATACAAATGACTTATTAGATTTCTTTTTATTATTAGTTTTTTGGTTTTGATGATGTATTATTTATGAGATGATATGTATTTATTTTGTGGACCATTTGATATGAGACATATAATACAGGCTTTACAACCCAATTTTTGTTTTGTGAATGGGTGACTATTTTGCATATAAAAACAATTTTTTGGCATGCACAAAGTGCATATGTAAAAATGTAATTTTCACCTCAATGAAAATTATGATTTTTCCTCTAAAAAATATAATCTTATAATATTAACTTTAATTTTCCTTTGATGAAATGAAATGCCTATTTTTGAAATGTCCATTTTTATAATTCTACTTTGATTTAAGTTCAATAATATAACGTGTAGAGTGTTCACTTGATAGCTAAATTCAAATAACATTCTAATCCATTGCAAGATACAATATTATTATGAACTATGCAACTCAAATCAATTGTAAAAATCTAATATAAAATTGTTGCAATTTGGGGGCTAAAGTTCACTTGATCATTCATCTCCCCTTAACAACATGAGGATGAAAGTGAAATTGTTGATATAAAGCCAACCCACAAATATATTTGCATTGACAAGGCACCATCCATAAACACAAAACCAATACATTTCATAAATATTTATAATATTTTAGATTTGGAGTATTAAAATTTAATCTACCCCTTAACAACTTGAGATTAAAGTGAAATTGTTGATATTAAAACAACCCACAAATATATTTGTTTTGACAAGGCATCATCCATAAACACAAAACCATTATAATAATGCTCATCACGTTACTAGCAAAAATTTGAATTTGGATAGAGAAAATTACAAACCTCAATTAACCCAATTAACATATAAAAATTGTTACACTTTCAAACTTTATACGAAGCCATTATAATAATGCTCATCATGTTACTAGCAAAGATTTGGATTTGGATAGAAAAAGTTACAAACCTCAATTAACCCAATTAACATATAAAAATTATTTAACTTTCAAACTTTATTATGTTAGTAGGTGTTGTTTAAGATGATTTTTCTCATCTATTTAGTATGGTGTTGTTTAAGATGACTTTTCTCATCTATTTGTATTTTTTATATAATTTAAATTTTCAAATTTTATTCTATTGGTGAAAGTGTGGTGTTGTTTGAGATAATTTAAATTTTCAAATTTTATTCTATTGGTGTGGGTGTGGTGTTGTTTAAGATAATGTAGATTTTCAATTTTTATTCTAGTAGTGTGGGTGTGGTGTTGTTTAAGAGACTTTTATTAGATAATTTTATCACTTAAAATATAAAAAAAGACATAAATACTTTATATATTATTAAAGTTCAAGAAATTTCATTCTATTGGTAAGAAAAAGACATACAATTCATAAATAATTTTGAATAGTGTGGGTGTGGAGTTGTTTAAGAGACTTTAATTTTATTACTTGAAAATAAAAAGAGACAAATACTTTAATTCAAGAAAGAAAGAAGACACGATACAATTAATAAATAATTTTGATTAATGTGGGTGTGTGGGGTTGTTTAAGAGACTTTTATCGGATAATTTTATTACTTAAAATATAAAAAGAGACACAAATACTTTATATATTATTAAAGTTCAAGAAATATCATTCTATTTAAAAGAAAAAAAGACATGATACAATTCATAAATAATTTAACTTTTTGATTTCTTCTATTATTTGAATATTTCTTATGAAAATAGAATTATAAATTGAATTTTTTGGGATACTTTAATTCAAGAAAGAAAGAAGACATGATACAATTCATAAATAATTTTGATTAATGTGGGTGTGGTGTTGTTTAAGAGACTTTTATCATATAAGTTTGTTACTTAAAATATAGAAAGAGACATAAATACTTTATATATTATTAAAGTTCAAGAAATTTCATCTATTGGTAAGAAAAAAAGACAGTGTTACAATTCATAAATAACTTAAAATTTTTAAACTTTATGATTTCTTCGCTTATTTTTTCTATTATTTGAATATTTCTTATGAAAATAGAATTATAAATAGAATTTTTTTGGATAGGAATAGACACTTTGAGAGGTTGTGAAAGTTTCTTTTAATTCGACAAACAATTTGTAAAAACTCTCTTTATTGCACAATTGAAAAATGTATTTGCATAACAAGAAAGTGAACATTGACGATTTTATCACCTTGTTATGCATAGAACAAGTTTGCAATCCCTTCCTTACATTGAAACAACTATTTTAAATGAAGTTTTCCAATTTCTATAAGCATCTATCTTGTCTATCTTCACAGAAATTTTGGTAGATAAAAATTAATTATAACAATAGCACAATCAACTCTTAACATTCCAACAACTTTCATGGATATTTTGTTTGCATGAAAAAAAACCCTCCTTCATGAGGATTGTGAATAAAATCCCAATGAAATGAAAATCGATGTCAGTTAAATATGAGTTGAAAGCATTGATTCATGATTATGAAATTTAGCTTTGCTTTTCCATATATTAAAAAAAATATCAATGTCAATTAAATATGAGTTGAAAGCATTGATTCATGATTATGAAATTTAGCTTTGCTTTTCCATATATTCAAAAAAATTCATGAGCAATAAAAAAATCTTGCTAAATCCTATCAATAGGTAAGCAATGTTTCATCATTTAAGATTGTGTCTAAATCTCTTAAAACATCCACCAACTAAAGAGTTATTGAACACAAAGACATTATTTCCATTTGGAATGTCAAGAAACAAAGTTATGTATGCTATAAAGCAAAGCTTCACAAGTGAAGAAAAAGAAACATTGTAGTAAATCAAAATCACCAACTGTAAACATGTAGATGATATCAAAATTCCCATTGTAGATATCAAAATTCCCAGTTCATTATTCCCATTGTAGATATCAAAATTCCCAGTTCATTAGTTCCATTTGGAGTGTGTCACGCAATACGCAATAAAAGCAAGGCTTAACAAGTGGAGAAGAGGACATTGAATGCCGATGTTATCGAAGCAACTAAAATTCACGCATTATTAAATACTAAGCATGCAAGTCTTGTGAATAAGACAAAATCTCACAACTACCAATGGCATTGGCATAAATAAAGCCTCATATTAATATTAGGAAACACATTGCAACTTGCAAATAAAAATCTATAAGATCTTTTCCCATTAAAGAATCCATCAAAAACAAAACACAAAACACACAGGTTACATCAATTAAAAAGAAAAACATGAACATTATCCCATATCATAAAACAATAGAGTCATCAAAACAATGCGTTAATATGATTAAATCAATAGAGTATCAAACAAGAGAGTTCGCCGAGTCAATTTCAGGAGCAACCTGTTTAAAAACAATAGTCATCATACAAGAGAAAAAGTTCGTTGAGTCAATTGCAGAAACTCGTGCATAATTAATGTTTCATCAATTGCATTACTTCAATCAAAGTTTCAAAGGCATTCAACTTTGCATTACTTCAATCAAAGTTTCAAAGGCATTCAACCCAAAAATGCTGATTTGGTTGATAAATATAATATTCCCGCGGCAGCGCATCAGCTACACTTGAAGATCGAGAACTACCAGCAGCCCATACGGCGGCTGGTCTGATTGTTCACCAAAATGAAACTTCGTGAGTCTGGTTGGCTAATCAGCGTTGCATAGTTGATGAAAATGTATCGCTATAAGCCTAGTTGTAGGATCATATAATATCACGAAAACCTATAGCTGCCCAACCTAATGACTTCTTTCGATTGCTGGGCTGATCGTATGTCTCCTGAAGATCGAGAACCACCAGCAGCCCATACGGCTGGTCTGATTGTTCACCAAAATGAAACCTCGTGAGCCTGGTTGGCTAATCAGGCTTGCATAGGTGATGAAAATGTATCGCTATAATCCTAGTTGTAGGATCATATAATATCATGAAAACCTATAGCTGCCCAACCTATTGACTTCTTTCGATTGCTGCGCTGATCGTATGTCTCCTGTACCTCGTGCTGTTTTTATCGGTAGCGGGTTGGTGGGCTGATGGGAGTGGTTTCTTTTTGCGGATATAGTGATCTGAAAGGAAATAGACAACGACAAAGCTTCCGCATAAACCAGGTTGGTCCGGATGGACATGAACATTATGAAAAAAACTAAGCTTCCGCATAAACCAGGTTGGTCCGGATGGACATGAACATTATGAAAAAACTAAGCTTTCGCATAAACCAGGTTGGTCCGAATGCACATGAACATTATGAAAAAAACTCATGTGGTTCAAAAAAGGTTTAAAAATAGACACTGAGAAACCCTCGGAAAGAACATTCATGAATTATGCTCCTATGACAGACTTTAAATTTTTAATACTGCACCTAGATACTCATTTAGTGTCATTTAGAATGAAATGAATGAATGAATGTGTTTTTACAATTTCAAATTCATTCATTACAAGGATCACAAGGATCTTTTTTACGTGCTGACACCATTTGTTTATATATGTGATACAGGACCAGGGCAGCGGCACAAGTAATTGAAACAAGTTCAATTTTTTAACAGCATATACCCTCAAATGAATAACTCAATTAGTATTTGGGGCCCTAAAATGCCAACAAGACCTGAAGGAGTCCCAGTACAAGCAGCACAATGACCAGGATCATTCCAATCAACATCATCATTCCCAGCAGAATCTTCGGGGGCCAGACTAAGCAGTGGCAGCATCAATGCAACCAGCATAATTCCCATCATTCCCAGGATAATTCGAATAAAAGCAACAGTCGAACCGTGTCATAATTCCAATCATTTCCAGAATAAATTGAACCAGCAGAACCGGAAGTAGTCCCCACCCGGCATCATGATTTCCAGGAGAATTCCTAGCATCAGTTGAGCACGGTTATTTAAGGAGGAGAAGTAGGTCCAGCATTCCCAGCACAAGCACTACAAGTAGGCCCAGCAGCAGCAGTCGTATGATCAGGATCATTCCAATAAGCATAAGTTGGAGCAGCAAGATCATTATAATCAGCATAATTGTGTAGCCAGCGTGATTCCCAGCATTCCAAGCATAACTCCCATCATAAGTCGAGCACGATCATGGTTCGGAAAAAGCATTCCCATCATCATTCGAAGAACTAACAGCATTCCCAGGATCATTCCAATCAGCATAATTCCCGACATCATTATAATCATTTCCAGCATCAGTTGAAATGGTCATTCGAAGCACAAGGATTCGAAGCAGAAGCAAACAAGCACTACAAGTAGTCCCGGCAGCAGCATTGGAACCGTCATTATTCCAAGCATTCCTAGTAGCATTCGAACTGGAATCATCATTATTGGCATCATTCGAAATGGTCATTTGTACACGGGTATTCTCAGCATTACCCGGAAAATTCCAATAAGCATAATTCGAACCGACATCATTTGAATCTGGATATCATTTGACATACCCCCTCAGTAGAAAGAATAAGGGTAGAGATAGAGAATGAGGTAATAGAATGGTCCAGCATTATTCCCAGCAGCACAGCCAGCAGCACCAGCACCAGCACAAGGAGGCCCATCAGCACCAGCACAAGGAGGCCCATCAGCACCAGTCGAACCGGCCTCATTCCCGGCAGCACCAGTCGAATCAGCATCATCCCCAGCATAATCAGTCAAAACGGGCTGTTTGGACATGGTTATTTGGGCACGGGATTCCCATGAGCAGTCAGAAATGGTTATTTAAGGGGCTTCCCAGCAGCAGTAGTCCCAGCGGCAATAAAACCAGGATCATGAAAATCTGGAGCGTATCAACTTCTTCCAAGGGGTAATAGGAGTAGGTCCAGCATTCCCAGCAGTACAAAGATTATTTCCAGCAGCAGTTTCCGGATCCGTTCCAGGATCATTTCAAGCATAATCCTGATTCCCAGAATTTCCAGGAGCACAAGGAGGCCCAGCAGCATTAGTTGAATCAGAATTCCCTGGCATCATTCATTCCAATCATCGGTTGAAACGGGATTCCCATGAGCAATTGAACCAGCGGCATAACTACAACCAGCATGCCAAGCAGAAGCATTTCGATCATTCCCTGCAATTGAACCGGAAGTAGGCCCAGCATCAAAACCAGGAGCACTACAATCAGCAGCATCACGACCAGCATCCCTAGGATCATTTCCAGCATCAGTCAAAAACGGGATTCTCTCAGCATCAGTTGAACAGGTTCATTTCCGAGAGCTTTCTCAGCGGTTGAAAGGGTCATTTGTAAATGGTCATTACCACCAGCATAATTCCAAGCATAATTTGAATATGGAGCGGATCGACTTCCTCCAAGGAAGGGTTAGTAGGAGTAGTGGAAGGAATAGGGAGGAAGATAGGTCCAGCATAATCACCATACTGGCATTAAACGGCCGGCATTCCCAGCAGCACAATCAGCACCTAGATACTCACTTAGTATCATTTACAGTTGCTTAACCTCCATCTACAGTGCTGAACAATATCTTGATGAAAATTAAAATCTTGATAGAATGCCTCAACAAATGGAACACAACTGAGATGTGTGCTGAACAATATGTGATGAAAATTACAGTCTTGATAGAATGCCTCAACAACCGGAACACAAGTGAGGCATTTCACTGACAGGACGTTACCATTATTCACGGTATTCTTGTAAATAAAGAGTCCACAAACACAAAGTAGTACAGTGTAATGCAAATTGTTCTTGTGTTTCCATTGAACTACCTTTAGGGTGGCTCCGAACCTTGGTTACTACTTCATGTTGGATTTGATCGACAGTTCCATTATATGGGGGTGGTCCAACACCCCATTTCCCTTCTTACTTCCCTTCTTACTCTGAAGGCTCAATAACATGAACTCCTCCATCTCTTATTATAAGAGAAAATTGATTCGGTTCAGATGAATGTGACGCAATGATGCAACGACTAGAGGATAGGCATTACTACCGCATAAATAACCAAACAATAAATTAAATCATAATATGCCTTGTCAGAAGGAAAATCTGAAAAATAGATGTATCAATCATGACAGAATGAAGGAACTCATTTACCTGTTCATTCCCGATGGTAAATGAATAATATGCAGAGGGTGCAATGCGACAGTGAAGCCTCAAGTTTTTATAATCAAACACTCCAACTGCACCATCACAGAAGCTCACACAAACCAGGACGTTGTCACATGAGTATATAGCACTTTGAAATAGGAACAGATAGGTTATCATGAGGAGATCACTACAATGCAACCATGAACAAGGTCATCCAATCAGATATAGAAGGTAAGTGACATTATATAACTGTCTATGTTTGAATTCAACACTGCTTACAAGTAATTACATAGCGCAATCGCTCTAACTTAGAAGCATCATATATAGCAAGCTGGCTCTCATGCACAACCAACAAATGAATTTGATCTTATGAAACTGTACTCTTGTATCCCCCACTCCCCACTGGTGGTGATTATCTTCCTGGCTGTACTGGTACAACTTTTGACTTACGCTTGTCCCACCATCTATGCCCCAGAGACATAACTGCCAAAAAATGTGGTTGTGAGAACATGAACATTTGTACTCGGTAAATTTATGTAAACTTTAAAGTGAACATCATGGAGACAGAATACATATAATAATAAAAGAAACCATATACCTGAGCATTAGCTCCAAAAGATAACAACACATTCAAAACATGTGAAAAAGTCAGGCCTGTGATTTTCTTTTGGTGGCCTTTGAGCTTTGTTTTTACCCATAAAAATTGCAGCAGTTCAGAGCATGCCACTTAGGTCATTTTTGAGAAAACGGCACAATGAAGAAAAAAAATAAGAATTTTAAATTCGAAGATATATTCACAGGCAACACCTCATCATCTCGAACATTGTATATTTGAATTGATGAATCCTCCATGTCAATTGCAATGATGTTATTGTGCTGAGATACCAACACATCCAAAACATGTGAAAAAGTCAGGCCTGTGATTTTCTTTTGGTGGCCTTTGAGCTTTGTTTTTACCTATAAAAATTGCAGCAAGTTCAGACATGCCACTTAGGTCATTTTTGATAAAACGACACAATAAAGAAAAAAGATAAGATTTGTAAATTCAAAGATATATTCACAGGCAGCACCTCATCGACTAGAACATTGTATATTTGAATTGATGAATCCTCCATGCCAATTGCAATGATGTTATTGTGCTGAGGGTGGACAGCCAGAATGTGGCTAAGTTGTCATGACCTGCAATGAATCACTAATTAGTATCCCATGAAACCAGTGATTTAGATAAATTGGGAGCGTTTGAATTCTTAGCCAATAGCGAGGAACATTACACAAGAACCTAGAGTAATCCTGAAGTGAACCCCGGTACGTTCATAATTTGAAATTTAAAGGTGAGACATTAGATAATAAACCCTAAGAAGACCAATGTATCAAAACTGGAATTCTATATATCATCGGAAATATTGAAATGAAACTGCTCTTTAGGTAAAAGGTTCTCTTACCTTAAATGTCATCATATTGAATAAGGAGACCTTGCCACCGGAAGTAGACATCACATAGGAATCATTCTCAGTAAGCTATACAAGCAACGACTTCTTTTGGATTCATAACAATCCCACTAGCTGGCTGCCTGTGGTGGAATACTCGTTGTATACCGTGGAACAAAATATTAACTCTTAGTTACTCGTCAATCATTACTACATAAGAGTTACTCGTCAATCATTACTACATAAAATACAGCTGCAAATTATATATCCAAAATTATAACAGACAAATAAATAAATAAAGCAAGCTAAAATAAAAAGGAAACAAACAACAACTACCAAAGAACCCCACCTTTCCGGATGGATTCTCGTCATTCCGTGGCCATTTCCATAGCTTATGAAGAGCATTGGATGTCAGTGCTAAAACAACAACACCGGAATTGGTGTATAACATATATTAGTTTTACCACCTGCAAGAAATAGCACATTGCATAATTTGTAGCACATAAAATTGTAATGTCAGCCTTTAATGTTTTTTTATTTATAATAGGACGATTGCATACCTTGCTCGCATGCATTGTGTACACTGACCCGAATCAGTGATCTCAGTCAATTTCCAGTTCTTGCTCTTGTCTGTGACCTCATCTAGAAGCCTTGGTTTGACATCTGGGTCCGACTGTTGTCTATACCACTCTGCACACATGTTAATTGATAGAATGCATTGATAATATCATCCTATTCCTATTAAAGATATGCCTAACATAATGGTTAATAGAGCATTTGAAAGGGGAAAAGAACAAAATCTTAAGCTATATGGAAGGTTAAAAGCAACAATATCTGAACTCTGGAGTGAAAGTTTAGAAAATGAAAAGATATATGTAACCAACTAAACTGAATATGGCTAGACAAATACGCTAGATTCTAAAGAAACAATTCTTTGAGAAAGCTCTTACAAAATAGGTCATTTGACAATGCAGGTTCCCAACGCTAGATTCTGAACGTTCTATAGCATTGCTAAGGGAACCAGGAGCAGTGACTGCAGGAGGCATGACATTCACAATTAAGTCTGCACAGTAAAAATGATTTAGTTAGAGTTTAAAATTTCCCATTAATTAGCAGTTCGTGTACATAGTGAATGTGCATGGAAGAAGCAATCTACCTTTGTTTCCATCATCTCTGGTGGGACCCTCATTCCCTCAAATGGGTCTACTCCCCAGCGTGCAAATTTAGCGAAATCCATCTGCATTGGCTAAGATCTTTATGCCATTTTCATTCATTGTGTCTGCCAATGGGGAACCATCTTCACTGAAATGAAGGCGAGGACTAGCCTGGACCTTTTTGAAAATAAAACAAAGAGTATGCATTGAGATGTGATCAAGAGACCTTAAAATAATGTGTTAGATTTTTTTTTTTCTCCTGAAAATCAATATCTCTCAATCTCTGAAAATAAACCATCCTCATCTTCAAAAATATAACTTCTTACTGAACTACCCTCAACATTAATTGTTGAGGATATTGGTGTTATCCATGTCTCAAAACTTTATTTGAAATTCATCATCAAGAATCTATTCCTGGTTGTATCAAATTGCACAACACCTAAGGAACGCTTCCTAAAACTAGAATATGTCTGCTTGATTGTTACCTCACTTTCATTCCACTCAACCAGGTATGAATCACCAACTTTACTTGTCCCACAGGAGAAAAGCCTAATAAAAAATACAATGATTATATACTTCAGAAAAAAGCCTAATAAAAAATGCAAATGATTATATACTTCATAAATAGTCTTGACAGAGAAAATATAGAAAATTGTATAAAGTAAAACTCGGATCCACATGAAGAGACTACAAACTAAACACCATTCTAATTTAACATTTTACCTTGTTCCATCAGCACTATAAGTCATTGTAGTGCACCAGAGACCTGGAGCATTATAGTCTACCCTATATCCCTCAAGATCATACAAACGGGCTTTGATATTTCCATCAATAGCTGTAGAAAATATAAATTGCATACAAACAAAGAATCATAATTCATCTATCTTTAGTGCAATAAAGTATTTGTCATATGGAAAAATTCACAGGAAGCCAAACATCAAACAAAAATAGAATATGCAATGTAACTTCAAAACAACTAGAATTTAATATTACTCAACTGCAATGCACATGATTTTTTTTTCTATGTCTCAAGGAACAAAGTACTCAAATATTTTCTTACTGGTGAGGACAAACAGAACATAGCTGCTTCATGACCTTCAAATGTGCACTGCTTTCGACCAGTTACTGCATCCTGCATCTCACACATACAAGCATAAACGATTTTTTTTCTTTATTTTAAAAATTTTCATATACAGATAAGTAAGCGACAATTACTAGAATGAGTCTTGACACATGATAAAGCGTATTACCTTGATGGTCTTATCATCCCCTCATGTAATTGTAATTATGAAGAGCTGGTAGGTAGGGTGTGAACAAGCAATATCATTCACACCGCCAACATGTATGTCAATTTGTTTAAATTATATCAATGTTAATAAATATACTTTCAATACAAACTTAATTTTACAGACGTACAAGAATGTACAAGTTGGCCATGCAAGCAAACCTCTAGATGTTGTCTCAAATTGCCTGCCACAGAATAAGAATATATATGTGAACTATATGCTTGGAAAACACAACTTCTATAACACAAATGTAGGCATGTCAATATCTGAATAGAGGCAGTAGCACACCATTTTATTGGTGTGCAACCAAACACCAACCAAAAAAACAGCGACTAGAGGCATTTGTAGATGGCATTATTACAAATCAGTCACATTGTTGTATAGAGAAGGAAATGATATCAAAACATCTTATCAATGAATATAGAGTATAGATTAAGTTACCAAGGACTGCCCGATCTGGGCTAAAATACAACAATTCATTGATACAACTGGATTTTTCACAATAGCAGTTTAAGAAAACATAGCAAAATATGTATTAAGAGTTTATTACAAATCAATCACATTGTTGTATAAAGAAGGAA
Source organism: Pinus taeda (assembly GCA_000404065.3). Lineage (NCBI taxonomy): Eukaryota > Viridiplantae > Streptophyta > Pinopsida > Pinales > Pinaceae > Pinus > Pinus taeda. The sequence goes on from APFE030080501.1 coordinate 129,025, forward strand.
ATGATATCAAAAAATCTTATTAATGAATATAAAGTATAGATTAAGTTACCAAGGACTGCTCGATTTGGGCTAAAATACAACAATTCATTGATACAACTGGATTTTTCACAAAGAGCATAACAAAATATGTATTAAGAGTTTACCTAAAGCCAGTGCTAATGATCAACTCCAGTAAAGACTCATATATTTTCACAATTCATTTCTAATTTTAATTGGAGGACTAATTTATGAAAAAATCATCTACCTTCATGGAAATCGAACATGCAAAAATTTCCCAACCCTTAAAGGTCCTGCAGGCTAATTTTTGTTGAGATGTCACTCCCCAAATTGTAATTTTGCCATCATTTGTTCCAACTGATCGATAAAGCCAACAATCCAAATTTCAACATTTGTTCCAACCGATCGATAAAGCTAGCAATCCAAATTTGAAACACTAGTCAGTGCGAACATATTTATAAAGATAAAAGGTACATCTTCCAAATTAACTTAAGGAATTTATTTAAATGATTTGAACCACTAGTCAGTGTGAACAGATTTATAAAGATAAAAGGTACATCTTCCAAATTAACTTAAGGAATTTATTTAAATAAATAATTGTATTGAATGGAATTTGAAATCACTTAGCATAATTGTTTGCTGCCAGAGGATGGGAACCCATGCTCCTAACATTTGAATTATGCTGCCAGAGGATGGAAACCCATGCTCATAACATTTGAACCCTAATTGAGAGTTCTTGCCTCGTTCCGAAATGAAGAGGGCAATATGTAACAATGCCAACTAATAACAATGCTATACCTAAAAACATTAAACATTCCCAGCTACTCAAAGACGCAAGGCCTTGTTAATTTTCTTTGATCATATAGTATTTACTCAAGTGGCCCAAGGTTTTAATGTTAAGGTCAATTAACAAATTACATTGTATTATTAGGAGATGAAAAAGTATCAATTAATTTTCTTTGATCATATAATATTTACTCAAATGGCCCAAGGTTATAATGTTGAGGTCAATTAGCAAGTTAGCTAGATGCTCAAACTTAATTGCTTATGGTCTCTGAGCACTCATAACAAGACACGGGCAATAAATTGACTAGCTTGGATGATCATGATAACAAGACATGGACAATAAATTGACTAGTTTGGATGATCATGGCCACCGTGAAGGATGATGGCCTTCATCCAAGATGTTTTCCATGTATCACATACAACGAAATAACTTCAAGCACCTTTAACTTTGATATGCAGACATTGACCTCCAATCTCTTCCATTTTGGTAAGAGGCATAAGCGATTGAAACACCCAACAATGTATAAAGTCGCACAGTTGTTTGGATACAACATCATGTTTATGTCTACACAAAACGAAATTAAAGAGGTTGTGGTGATATAGAAAAATGTTTTGGATTTACATCAAAGACGATCTCAAAGAGTTCTTTGGGAGAAAAGTACCATTAAAGCTTCTCAGCATATCTCAAGATCGATTCCAGCAATGGAAGTGCAAAATTAAGTGAAATGTGCTTCTACATGACTAGATCTCTACTGATGAAGGAGTAATCACTCTCAGACCACATGTGCTTGGGTTTGTGTGAGTTTGCACCACAAAAGGGTTTGCCCACAAAAGTCTCTATTGATGAAGGAGTCATCATTATCAGACCACCTATGCTTGGGTTTGTGTGAGTTTGCACCATAAAAGGGTTTTGCCCTTTCGTGGGCAAAGAACCCAAGCATTGGGATTTTGCACCCAAGGTTTGGGCGTGAAATCAAGAAAAGGAATTATTATTTATTCATTGTTGCAAGTGGAGATGCCTTAGTGGAGCAAGGGTGACCTAAGGCTACAATGAAGGGTCTTGATCAAATGAAGAAATTAATTTTCGTTAAGTTAATCGGGGTTTGTCTTAAGATCTTGTACCCAAGGTTAGAGGAGCAAGGGTGACCTAAGGCTACGATTAAGGGTCTAGATCAAATGAAGACATTAATTTTCCTTAAGTTAGTTGGGGTTTGTCTAGAAACTTCAAGTCGGCCTAGGCTTGGAAAGACACCCTTTAAGGGCAAAGTCTACCCTCATGAGAAAAATATAAGGAGGGAAGTTGTGAAACTCATTTTATTATCCAAGAAGTGGAATTGTTCTCAAGTGAGGACGTATCCAAGGAGGCCACATAACTCAAGAAGCCGAGCTACATAAAGAGCAAGAAGAAGGGTTTCATGTTTGTCTTTTTGTCTCATGCTTTGGTTCATGTTCAAGGAGGATGTTGGTTGAGTTTGGTGAGGGTTTCAATGGGCAAGGGTTTATCTAGAAACTTCAAGTCGGCCCAGGCTTGGAAAGACACCCTTTGAGGGAAAAGTCTACCATCATGAGAAACATATAAGGAGGGAAGTTGTGAAACTCATTTTATCCAACAAGTGGAATTGTTCTCAAGTGAGGACATATCCAAGGAGGCCACATAACTCAAGAAGTCGAGCTACATAAAGAGTAAGGGTTTCATGTTTTGTCTTTTTGTCTCATGCTTTGGTTTAGGTTCAAGGAGGATGTTAGTTGAGTTTGGTGAGGGTTTCAATGGGCAACTCTGTGCATCCAAGTAGTGGAGGAGACTTGTGGAAAAGGGACGAAAGTTCTAGGCTAATCACAGTGGTACTTTTGTGATCTAGTTGCAGACTCTTGTACCTTATTAGAGGGCCAAAACACCTAAAATAAGGTTGTTTTGGTATGCCATGAGGATTGGAGGAAAGTTGGAGTAACACTGCATGCCTTAAAGGACCAATGAAACAAGTACAACACTGGAAGAGGGGTACCACAGGCTTGAGGTAACCCTAGATTTCGGGCCACTGAGATATGTAGCAAGGCCTAGGATATCAATCAAGAAAATGACCATAATTGTGGTTGCTTGGAGGCTAAGTGGTAGCGTCCTCAAGGAGATAGAATTCTAAGGTTGGAGGGTTGTCCATGAGGTTTTGGACAACAATTTTGATATGCACTAGTTAGGGCTTCATCTTATGCAGAGAGCCATCCTATGGTTTGTCCAAATCTCAGTGAAATAATAGCCCAGATCTTTGATGAATGAAGAGAGTTGAGACCCTAGAAAGGGAGGTTGATGACTCTTTGTTGTGGGTAGAAGTTTGAGACAAAAGGAGAACGAGAAGGTGATGTAGTAAAGGAAAAGCTAAGGCCTGTTCAAAGGTTTGAAAAACAATTGTAATTAGACCTAAGAATAGGGATATAGAATGCATCTTATCACTATTGGTGGGTTGTTTGGAATAGCCCCAGATTTGGACAATTTAAGGAGACAAATTGCAAAAGAAAGGGCAGCCTTGGAAGCCCTAGATTAGTCATGGTGTTGACTGTGCATGGGTAATTTTGGAATCCTTTTAGAATGCATCTTATCACTGTTGGTGGCTTGTTTGCAATAGCCCTAGATCTGGACAATTTAAGTACACAAATTGCAGAAGAAAGTTCAATCTCAGAAGCCCTAGATTAGTCATGGTGTTCACTGTGTATACATAATTTTGGAAGCCCTGAGCATTGAGCTTTGAAGGATGAAAGGGCAACTGGAGCATCCAGGAGGTTGACAAGTGTGTAGTCTAGAAGACCTCAAGTACGATGTCCATGAAAGGAATCAATGGGTTGTTACGAGGTAGAGTAATGGAGCCCTAGCTCAGCTTATGAAAGGAGCCATATGGTTGACAAGAGGGCATATCCAAAAGACCCAAGGAGAAGACTTCTTAATGGAGCTAGAAAGCTGCTAGTGGGAAAATCCGTGAGCCAAAGTTCAGTGACACAAAAGTAGTTGTGATCATTGATAGTGGCAGCTGAAGATGCAAGTTCAGTGATCAGTAGATTGGGAGGCAAGGGGACCCGCTATATGTGTTCAAGGTACGTGGACTGAAAGGGCTATAGTGCGCGTTGTCAACAAGTAGGTCAAGTGTAATTTGTTTAGGGTAGATTGGTGGTCATAGCAGATGACACCAAGCCCTAGTTGTGTCCTTATATCAAGGTTGTATGTAAGGGCCATGATCCCTAGTATGGAAGCCCTAAGACTGTTGTATTACAGTTTGTAACATAACAACTAGAAGGTTTTAAAAGTTAAAAATTGTCATGTGCACTAGTTGATTCACTGACGTATGTTATTTCGTTGTGCAAAGTAGATGTTTTGTCGCATTTGAGTCTGTTTGTGTTCGCGATTTTAGACTCAAACCGGATTTTTGAGTGTCGTGGAAAAATCAACAAGCTTACGCTTGAATTAACCACACACAAACATGCCCTTCATTGGCTAATATTATAAAAGCAACAATCATGAAAAATAAGCACTAAACATGTCAACTTAAGTATAAATTTTCTGTTACATATCAAAGTTTTAGGAAAAACTCTTGAATCTCACAAACTTGAGTAAGATCATACTATCTTGAAACCATTACAAAAGGAGAAATCATTGTGCAAAGAGAAAATATTTCAGTGTATTATAGGACAGCAATATTTTTTAGGATAAAAGTATGGCTCACCCATTCTTTGTGCCATGTTTGAAGAATTTCTAGTGTATCTTCACTACTTGACCTTTGTAGATTATACAATTGTAGTCGTTCACTACATAAAGAAGATCATTATCGCTGATTATGAGAGCATAGATAAAACATAATAAATTGAATAACAAACAAGTGGAGGCACATATTAGCAAAAGATACATTTAAGTGAAATGCACTGCATATAGGTATGTTATCTCACCTTCACTTATGAATAATAACCTCCATTTTCTCTGTCTGTTTCCTTAATTTCTTTCTCTGTCTCCTTCCTTCATTTCCTTTTCCACACCCAACAAACAAAACCAAGACCAAACTACAAAAAAAGTGAAAAAAAAAGAAAACTAAGGAAAGCGAGTACAACACACCCAACAAATGAAACCAAGACCAAACTACAAAAAATGAGAAAAAAAAAACAAAGGAAAATAATTACAACTCAAAGCATGGCCATGCTCAAACTCTGAAAACAAAACATTAAGACAAGAATAAAGAAAAATTGCAAATGCCCCCTTTGCAGATCATCTCTCCTACTGTGGGCACTCTCTTTTATATTCCACTTGTTCGTGCTCATCAAAACAAGCCATCTACAACATATAAAAAAAAAATATTATAATCGTTATATAATTTAAACTAAAGAGTCGAACACAATAATTAATCGTAATTAGAAACACACATTTCTTTAAGACTGTTATATAAAAGGGGATAGTCCATTTTGTATTTCACGTATTCATGCTCAATGGAACAAGCCATTTGCACTAGATATACAATAAAATATTAGATTTCTAATAGAATTTAAACTAAAGAGTTTGAAGGTATGAACTTGTCATGCAACTTAGTTCGATTCCAATTATATTCTGTGCTATATCTCAAGAAAATATAAATTCTATAAACTAGATGTACTTTTGCTACGAGTAATGCAAACAATGTTTTCATAAGATGTAAACTTTTAGAAAAGGAATCTAGGTATATCTAAATATATTGAACACCCAAACTCCCAGGGTCCACAAGACAGTGGTGTTGTATGTTAGCACGATGGTTGAATGGATGAAGGGTCAGTATGCTTGTCTGCTCAACCTTACCCACCTCCTCTACAAGGCTCGTTGTGTGGGGGTGTGCGTGTGATGTGGAGCAAGAAAACATACGCTGCACCATCCTAGACACTGCAACTATAGCCACTCACTGCACAAAGTAATATAATATATGAGATCACAAATAAACCACGAGAGAAAATGAATAAAAAATATACAGAGCAATAAATTAATCATACGCATACCTGTTCGCCCTTGGCTAATGTTATAGCAACAACAACCATGAGCAATAAGCCCTGAAATTGTGAACCTCAATATAACATTTCCCTTTATTCTGTATCAAAGTTATTGGAAAATCTCAAACCACACACTCATTAACAAGATCATACTACCCTGAAGCCATGACAAAAGGATAAATCGATTCATAAAAAACAAATATTTCACTCTATTAAAGGTCAATATTCTTATGTAGGAAAAAAATATGGCTCACCAATTGTCCAATTTGCGTTGGTAGAATGTCTAGGGTATCTTCACCTTGACCTTCATAGACTATAAAATTGCAGTTGCTCACTACACAAAGCGAGATCGATATAATTGAGTGTGAGATCACATATAAAAAATATAATAAATTGAAAAGCAAACAAATGCATTCATAGATGAGTGAAAGATAATTGTGAGTGAAATGCATTGCATATAGTTTAGGTGATTCACCTTCATTTATGAATGATAACCTCCATCTTATATCTTTGACTTTCTCTCCTCGTTGCCTTCCTTTCCTATTGCACATCCAATAAACAAAACCACGACCAACTACAAGAAATGAGAGAAAAATGTAAAACAAAGCTAAACAAGTACAATAAAAAGCATGACCATGGTAAAACTCAACAAAAACAAAACATGTAGCCAATGACAAACTAAAAATTGCAAACTTCCCCTTTGCACATTATCTCTACTACAGTGTCCTCTCCTCAGGTAAAAGGAAAAAAAAGTGGGTTGAATAACATTCAAATCCAAACATAGATAGTAATGGTAAGCATAATTCAAAACCAATAATTATTCATAATAGCAAACACACCTCCTCTAGAGTTTGCTATATAACTATAAACACTCCATTTCGTATTCCACTTACTCGTGCTCAACACAACAAGGAATCTACAACAAATACATAATAAGATATTAAAATCAATATACAATTTAAACTAGAGAACTGAATACAATAATTAATCATAATATGAAACATACTTGTCATTGAGTTTTGTTATATAAAGGGGGACAATCCATTTTGTATTTCATGTATCCATAATTTTGAAGGATTGTAGTAAATATAACTTACTACACACTAACAAATGCACTTTAATTGTTTTAGTCAGTATTTACACTAGAACACACTAAATTCAACAGATGCCTTTACTTATTTTAGTCATAATTTAGACCATAACACATTGAATTGCCATGTTGGGAGCCCTTTCTCAAGAGAGAGCTTTTGAAATAGAAAATCGAGCAAACTTACTCTAAGAACTTGTGACAAGGGTTAGCTAAGATAGCCTTGAAGTTATCTACATATAAAATTGTTTAGACTAATTCAATATAGTCATGTCATAGTAATTTGAATGACCAATCTTCTGCGTACTAGTGTGAAAGCCAAAACACATTGAATTCAACAAATGCCTTTAATTATTTTAGTCATAATTTAGTCCATAACACATTGAATTGCCATGGTGGGAGCCCTTTCTCAAGAGAGAGCTTTTGAAATAGAAAACCGAGCAGAGTTACTCTAAGAACTTGTGACAAGGGTTAACTAAGATAGCCTTGAAGCTATGTACATATCAAATTGTTTAGAGTAATTCAATACAGTCATGTCATAGTAATTTGAATGAATAATCTTCTGCGTACTCGTGTGAAAGCCAACATTTTGGTTGTTTGTTTTAGAGATTCATAGTGAGGAGACGATTTGTTATTACAGAGCATGCCAAACCCAATTCTATGACTATCGCTAATGCTTATGGTTCGCAGATGGTTTTTGATACCTTCTAGGTGATTTCAAGGCTTCCTCAATTGCTCAATACTTCTAGGTGATTTCAAGGCTTCCTCAATTGCTTGATACTTCTAAGTGATCTCAGGGATTTTCAATTGCCTGTCATATGTCAAGAGGAAAGGGTTACTCGTTTCGAGCTAGAAATTTTAGGAAAAACATCTGTTGTTTCAACTTCTTATGTAGATAGGGGATTTGTGTACACAAGGTCAAGCTATGGAGCTTTATAACTTATTAAATTGCATCAGTAGTTAGTCGTTTCAAGCTCACATATAGAAGTTTTGGATAGATATGTAAATATCGATCTTATAACGAACTTTTGTATTTTAGATGAAAGTCAAGCATAAGGTCAAGTTGTTCCTATTTCGAAGCATTTAAATAGGGTTTTCTCTTACAGTGCACAATCATGAGCACGCATCAACAAACCTTCTAGGAAAAAAGGAGATTTGGTCATATTTTATAGTACCCACTGGATTTTCTATAATTGTAGTCACAATGTTCTTCAAGTTCTTTTGGTCACAGAAGGGGTGATATTGTCTATATCGAAATTGGAGAAACATTTGGTCATTGAGTTTCATATAAATCCCATCGGTGATGATACTATGTGGGTTAGATGGGCATATATTTAACTTTATATTTAATATGAGCAGAGGGAAATTATCTAATAAGAAAGAAATTTCGTTGGGTATGAAATCTATCATTCTTCGCAATTTTTGGTCTAGGAATTCAACACATATTTTTGTAGTGCCACATAGGATCATCACTCTGTGCATCCAAGTAGTGGAAGAGACTTGTGGAAAAGGGACGAAAGTTCTACGCTAATTGCAGTGGTATTTCTGTGATCTAGCCGCAGACTCTCGTACCTTATTAGAGGGCCAAAACACCTAAAATAAGGTTGTTTTGGTATGCTGTGAGGATTGGAGGAAAGCTGGAGTAATGCTGCATGACTTAAAGGACCAATGAAACAAGTACAACGCTGGAAGAGGGGTACTGCAAGTATGAGGTAACCCTAGATTTGGGGCCACATAGATATGTAGCAAGGCCTAGGATATCAATCAAGAAAATGACCCTAACCGTGGTTGCTTGGAGGCTAAGTGGTAGCGTCCTCAAGGAGATAGATTGCTAAGGTTGGAGGGTTGTCCATGAGGTTTTGGACAACAATTTTGATATGCACTAGTTAGGGCTTCATCTTATGTAGAGAGCCATCCTATGGTCTGTCCAAATCTCAGTGAAAGAATAGCCCAAATCTTTAATGGATGAAGAGAGTTGAGACCCTAGAAAGGGAGGTTGATGACTCTTTGTTGTGGGGAGAAGTTTGAGACAAAAAGAGAACAAGAAGGGTGATGTAGTAAAGGAAAAGCTAAGGCCTGTTCAAAGGTTTGAACAACAATTGTAATTAGACCTAAGAATAGGGATATAGAATGCATATTATCACTATTGGTGGGTTGTTTGGAATAGCCCCAGATTTGGACAATTTAAGGAGACAAATTGCAAAAGAAAGGGCAGCCTTGGAAGCCCTAGATTAGTCATGGTGTTGACTATGCATGGGTAATTTTGGAATCCTTTTAGAATGCACCTTATCACTGTTGGTGGCTTGTTTGCAATAGCCCTAGATCTGGACAATTTAAGTACACAAATTGCAGAAGAAAGTTCAATCTCAGAAGCCCTAGATTAGTCATGGTGTTGACTGCGTAGGAGTAATTTTGGAAGCCCTGAGGGTTGAGCTTTGAAGGATGAAAGGGCAACTGGAGCATCCAGGACGTTGACAAGTGGGTAGTCTAGAAGACCTCAAGTGCAATGTTCATGAAAGGAATCAATGGGTTGTTACGAGGCAGAGTAATGGAGCCCTAGCTCAACTTATGAAAGGAGCCATATGGTTGACAAGAGGGCATATCCAGAAGACCCAAGGAGCAAACTTCTTAATACGTGAGCCAAAGTTCAGTGACACAAAAGCAGTTGTGATCATTGATAGTGGCAACTGAAGATGCAAGTTCAGTGATCAGTAGATTGGGAGGCAAGGGGACCTGCCATATGTGTTCAAGGTACGTGGCTTGAAAGGGCTATAGTGCGTGTTGTGAACAAGTAGGTCAACTATAATTTGTTTAGGGTAGATTGGTGGTGATAGCAGTTGACACCAATCCCTAGTTGTGTCCTTATATCAAGGTTGTATGCAAGGGCCATGATCGTTAGTACGGGAGCCCTAACACTGTTTTATTACAATTTGTAACATAACAAGTAGAGGGTTTTAAGCGTTAAAAATTGTCATGTGCATTAGTTGATTCACTGACGTATGTTATTTCGTTGTGCAAAGTAGAAGTGTTGTCACATTTGAGTGTGTTTGTGTTCACAATTTTAGACTCAAACCACATTCTTGATTGTTGTGGAAAAATCAACAATGTAGTGCCCCTCTCTAGTCGACTGACAGTGATATGCCATTAGTATTTAGTTAGCCCTAAGGCCCACACATTATTCTTGAGGACCTCAGGTTGAAGATCCGGACACATGACTCTATTATTAGTGGTTGTGATGTTTATGTATGTTCTCCATTGATATTATGATCATTGTAGCATTAATGGTTATGCATGTTCCCTATTGATATTACGAGGATTGTAGCATAAATGGTTATGTTTGGTTTCTATTGAATTTATGATAATGATGGCATTAAAGGATATGTATGCTCTCTATTGGTGTTATGATAATGATAACCATGATAATGTATCCCCTATGTTACCTACTTGCATTAGTTCTGGTTCACAATGAACAACGATGTGAATGACTAAGTGATGTTGATGATGTTATTATGACAATAACTAACACCAAGAAACCTTGTTATTGATGATTATTGAGTATGGCAGGAAACCACCAGAGGCACTCGCATATGACGAGTTGACGACACTTAGTTTGATGAAAAAATTATATTATTTTATATTTGAAATTCTAAGCCAATTTTGAAACCTGCCATATATGTTTATCTGTCTTCTGATGATATGTTAGTGGTTGCAAGCTTAGATTTGTTGCTTGGCCGAATGACTCACATATGGGTGATGGGGTTGTACAATTGGATGGAACTGCATGGGAGGGGTGGGGCAGTGTCCCTAATCTCACCCACTAGCACTCCCACCGTGACTTGGGCTGGAAAGGTTGAAACACCTTTGCCTTGAAGATCACGATGTCATGAGGGCAGGTCCCAAAGTTGGGTCGCTCATGAGTATTTTACTGGGGGGCACGCATCAAGAGATGATAGTGGTGTCTGTCGTTGCATCTATACTTTCCCCTCGTAGCCACTGAATGCTTGAAGGGAAAGTGGTGTGACACCCTTGGAACTTCAAGGGAATTTATTAAAGGGCACAACCAACTTGGCACCCTTGGCATCACAAATAAATTGTTAGGCGTGGCACCCTTAGAACTTCAAGGGAGGTTCTTGAAGGGCATGACCAAACTTGGCACCCTTGGAATCATTAAAAATAAATAAATTAATAGATATAATCAAGAAATGAAAACTAGGTGAATTTACATCAAAGGTAAATGATGTTAAAAACCAAGGTAATTAAATCAAGAATAAAACTTGGGTTAAGAGGATCAAAGTAAGAAATAAAATATTTAAAAACTCTACTCTTCCCATGTTGGAAAATATTAGGTAGATAATGTAGTTTAATTAGGTAAAAAGGAGAAAGAAGGACATAAATGTAAGGATAAATATTAATCCTAAAATAGTTAAACCTAATTAAGAGAAGAGGATGGTGAATTAAAATAAGATTAATAAATTAAAATTTAGAGAAATTTAGAGAACCTCCAAGTGGCAACAACCAACATAAGAGTATCCATTTAAGAGATAACTTGAGTTAAATTAGGGAGTAGATAGGGGATCAAATCTTGACTTATCAGTTGACTTTAGTAATGAACACAAATTAAGGAGTAAAAAGGGGGATCAAGAAACATCTAGGAGAATAAATAGGAAACTTGTTGAGGTGAGGAAAAATATTAGTTTTAATTTAAAATTTAAGTAAATAATTTTGGAGACCCTTGTTGAGAGAGTGACACACGGGTGGGTGAATAATCAAACTATTGAATTATAAAAAATAATTAATTATGCATGAAATGCCGAGTGTCACCTATGAGGACTCCTGTAAAAGAAGGGGCAGGCCATGGGAGAAGGGTCTTTTCTTAACCCTATTGTTGGATGGATGAGACTATGTCAGAGTAGTGAATACGAGCTGTAGTGAGTTTGGTGAGGTAGAGGACTTTAGAGAGGGGGACTCTTGAGCCAAGGAGTGCTCTCCTCTACCAGCTAATACATTCTTCCATTGTACAACCCCATTGCAGCTCAGGGATCCACGGGGAAGGAGAGTACCCAAGGAGTAGGTTGGGTGGGTTATTACATTCTGATTAAGCACGTCGACATTCACACTTGGAGGCGACTGACAACAAAGGAGGGCAAACATCGGCAAGTCAAGTTCGAATGTCGTCTCTTGGTGAATGGTACCTATGTTGTTATAATATTCTTTTGTATGATTTCATTATGGTTTTAGTTAATAGCATGTAATTAGATGATATGTTCAATGAAGTGAAATTTAGGAAAGTTTTATATAATGCTTAATAATTTTTGGGTTCCCAATGCTATTCTTCTTATGGTTCTATTTTTAGCATTAAAAAAATAAGAAAAATTATAGGGGTTGGTCCCTACAAACAAGCTTACACTTGAATTAACCACACGCAAACCTGCCTTCCATTGGCTAATATTATAAAAGCAACAATCATGAAAAATAAGCACTAAAGATGTGAACCTAAGTATAACTTTTCTATTGCATATCAAAGTTTTAAGAAAAACTCTTGAACCTCACACACTTGAGTAAGATCATACTATCTTGAAACCATTACAAAAGGAGAAATTGTTGTGCAAAAAACAAATATTTCAGTGTATTATAGGACAACAATATTTTGTAGGATAAAAGTATGGCTCGCCCATTCTTTGTGGCATGATTGAAGAATTTCTAGTGTATCTCCACCACTTGACCTTTGTAGATTATACAATTGTAGTCGTTCACTACATAAGGAAGATCATTATAGCTGATTATGAGAGCATAGATAAAACATAATAAATTAAATAACAAACAATTGGAGCCACAAATTAGCAAAAGATACATTTAAGTGAAATGCACTGCATATAGGTATGTTAACTCACCTTTATTTATGAATAATAACATCCATTTTCTTTGTCTGCTTCCTTCATTTCTTTCTTTGTCTCCTTCCTTCATTTCCTTTTCCACACACAACAAACGAAACCAAGAATAAACTACAAAAAATGTGAAAAAAAAGAAAACTAAGGAAAACGAGTATAACACACCCAACAAATGAAACCAAGACCAAACTACAAAAAATGATATAAAAAAAACGAAGGAAAATAAGTACAACCCAAAGCATGGCCATGCTCAAACTCCGAAAACAAAACATTCAGACAAGAACGAAGAAAAATTGCAAATATCCCCTTTGCACATCATCTCTCCTATAATGTGCTCTCCTCTGCTCAAAGGAAAAAAAGTGGGTTGAACAAAGTTAAAATATACACACAATTAGTAATGGTAAGCATATTTCGAAACCAATAATTATTCATAATATAAAACACACCTCCCCTAGAGTTTGTTGGGCACTCACTTTAGTATTCCACTTGTTCATGCTCATCAAAACAAGCCATCTACAGTAGATAAAAAAGAAGATATTAGAATCGTGATATAATTTAAACTAAAGAGTCGAACGTAATAATTAATCGTAATAAGAAACCAACCTTTCTCTAAGACTGTTATATAAAAGGGGAGAGTCCATTTTGTATTTCAAGTATTCATGCTCGATGGAACAAGCCATTTGCACTAGATATACAATAAAATATTAGATTTCTAATAGAATTTAAACTAGAGAGTTTGAAGGTATGAACTTGCCATGCAACTTAGTTCGATTCCAGTTATATTCTGTGCTATATCTCAAAAAAATATATATTCTATAAACTAGATGTACTTCTGCTATGAGTAATGCAAACAATGTTTTCATAAGATGTAAATTTTTCGGTAAAAGGAATCTAAGCATATCTAAACATATTGAACACCCAAAATCCCAAGGTCCACAAGACATCAGTGTTGTATGTTAGCACGGTGGTTGAATGGATGAAGGGTCAGTATGCTTGTCTGTTTGACCTTACCCACCTCCTCTACAAGGCACATTGTGTGGGGGTGTGCATGTGATGTGGAGCAAGAAAACATACGCTGCACCATCCTAGACACTGCAACTCTAGTCACTCACTGCACAAAGTAATATAATATATGAGATCACAAATAAACCACGATAGAAAATGAATAACAAACAAACATAGTGGTAAATTATTCATACACATACTTGTTCGCCCTTGGCTAATGTTATAGCAGCAACAACCATGACCAATAACCCCTGAAATTGTGAACTTCAATATAACATTTCCCTTTATATTGCATCAAAGTTATTGGAAAATCTCAAACCATACAATCATTAACAAGATCATACTACCCCGAAGCCATGACAAAAGGATAAAGCGATTCGCAAAAAACAATAATTTCAGTCGAATAAAGGACAATATTCTTATGTAGGAAAAAAATATGGCTCACCAATCGTCCAATTTGCGTTGGTAGAATATCTAGGGTATCTTCATCTTGACCTTCATAGACTATAAAATTGTGGTTGCTCACTACACAAAGCAAGATCGATATAATTTAGTGTGAGACCACATATAAAACATATAATAAATTGAAAAGCAAATAAATGCATTCACAGATGAACGAAAGATAATTGTGAGTGAAATGCATTGCATATAGTTAAGGTGATTCACCTTCATTTATGAATGATAACCTCCATCTTATATCTTTAACTTTCTCTCCTTGCTGCCTTCCTTTCCTATTGCACATCCAATAAACAAAACCACGACCAACTACAAGAAATGAGAGAAAAATGTAAAACAAAGCTAAATGAGTACAACAAAAAGCATGACCATGCTAAAACTCAACAAAAATAAAACATGTAGCCAATAACAAACTAAAAATTGAAAACTTCCCCTTTGCACATTATCTCTACTACAGTGTCCTCTCCTTAGCTGAAAGGAAAAAAGGTGGGGTGAATAACATTCAAATACAAACATAGATAGTAATGGTAAGCATAACTCAACACCAATAATTGTTTATAATAGCAAACACACCTCCTCTGGAGTTTGTTATATAACGATAAACACTCCATTTGGTATTCCACTTACCCGTGCTCAACACAACAAAGCATCTACAACAAATACACAATAAGATATTAAAATCAATATACAATTTAAACTAGAGAACTTAATACAATAATTAATCAAAATATGAAACATACTTGTCTTTGAGTTTTGTTATATAAAAGGGGACAATCCATTTTGTATTTCATGTATCCATAATTTTGATAAATTGTACTAAATATAACTTACTACACACTAACAAATGCGCTTTAATTGTTTCTGTCAGTATTTACACTAGAACACACTACTTTCAACAAATGCCTTTAATTATTTTAGTCAGGATTTAGAACATAACACATTGAATTGCCATGGTGGGGGCCCTTTCTCAAGAGAGAGCTTTTGAAATAGAAAAACCGAGTAGACTTACTCTAGGAACTTGTGACAAGGGTTAGCTAAGATAGCCTTGAAGCTATCTACATATCAAATTGTTTAGAGTAATTCAATATAGTCTGTCATAGTAATTTGAATGAATAATCTTCTGCGTACTTGTGTGAAAGCCAACATTTTGGCTGTTTGTTTTAGAGATTCATAGTGAGGAGACAATTTGTTATTGCAAAGCATGCCAAACCCAATTCTATGACTATTGCTAATGCTTATGGTTTGCAGACGGTTTTTGATACCTTCTAGGTCATTTCAGGGCTTCCTCAATTGCTCGATACTTTTAAGATATCTCAGGGATTTTCAATTGCCTATCATATGTCAAGAGGAAAGGTTTACTAGTTTCGAGCTAGAACTTCTAGGAAAAACATATGTTGTTTCAACAACTTTATTTAGATAGCGGATTTGTGTACATAAGGTCGAGCTATGGAGCTTTATAACTTATTCAATTGCATCAGTAGCTAGTCGTTTCAAGCTCACATATAGAATTTTTGGAAAGATATGTAAATATCGATCTTATAACGAACTATTGTATTTTAGATGAAAGTCAAGCATAAGGTCAAGTTGTTCCCTATTTCGAAGCATTTAAAGAGGGGTTTCTCTTACAATCCACAGTCATGAGCATGCATCAACAAAGCTACTAGGAAAAAGGGAGATTTGGTCATATTTTATAGTACCCACTGGATTTTCTATAATTGTAGTCACAATGTTCTTCAGGTTATTTTGGTCACAGAAGGATAAATATTATCTATATGGAAATTGGAGAATCATTTGGTCATTGAGTTTCATATAAATCCCATCGGTGATGATCCTATGAGGGTTAGAGGGTTAGATGGGCATATATTTAACTTTATATTTAATATGAGCAAAGGGAAATTATCAAATAAGAAAGAAATTCCGTTGGCTATGAAAGCTATCAATCTTCGCAATTTTCAGTCTAGGAATTCAACGCATATTTTTGTAGTGCCACATAGGAGTGACAGGCTGACAACTATATACAATAGCTTTGCCAATCATGGTAGGTTACGGTTTGTTGCATCCGATAAAAACAAAAGGGCCATGGAGCAATGCGCAGGTTGGGTGGTGATTTCAATGATATTTGGAGCCTAAAAAAGGATTAGGCCACCCATGCATGTGACGAGAATCATTGTAGAAAACATTGGTTTCCTTATGTTTGTGGGCAATATAGCTCTCCTACACCTTGCTAACCTTGCTAGTTATCAAACTAGACAAAATGAATCTCATAAAATAGGACTTTGGCGCATAGTTTTGGTCAGCGAGTTGCCATACAAGAAAATTGTTATCTTCTTCACAAGTTTTTCCGGACGCTAATGTCGCTTATACAAACTATGGCTTGGTGATTATCTTTTGTTGGAAATTGTTTTTAGCTTAAAGATCTCCAATACGAAGATGGCCTTCTCATACCTATCGTGACTTCTTTCTCTGTTCGTTCCACGACTATAAAAATCCTTCCTTTTTTATATTTGTAAGCAGACATTGATCTCCAATCTCTTCCATTTTGCTAGTAGGCATAAGCGATTGAATTACCAAATCAGACAAAATGAATCTCATAAAATAGGAATTTGGCGCATAGTTTTGGTCAATGAATTGCCATGCAAGAAAACTGTTATCTACTTCACATGTTTTTCTCGACACTTTTGTTGCTTATACAAACTCTGGGTTAGTGATTATTTTTTGTTGGAAATTGTTTTTAGCTTAAAAAACTCTAATACAAAGGTGGTCTTTTGTTAAAATTGGTAACTAGGGCCAAACTCCATGTGGATCACCTTATTTATGGCTTTTGATATTTTTCCTAGATTCCTCTCATCGAGAGGTGTAGGATTATCTAAAGATCATCCGATTCGGATAAGTTTTTATGGAGATATGAAGTTATTTTGATTATGGACAAATTGTTAAGGTTGGCTAGCAAACTTATGTAGACTCAGAAGCCCAACAGTCATGTCTATTCAACCTCAACGTTTGCATATACATACAAGGAGCATTCTCCTCATTTGGATAATTCAATTCACTCATCTTCTCTCTCTCTCTCTCTCTCCTACGCATAAAAGGAGCTTCTCTCTCTCTCACACGTGTGGCTGAAAGGAAGATGCAAAAAAAAGGATGCTAGGGCAGCAGATCATCTCTTTGACAAGCGTTGACCAAGCGTTGACCTTCTTGAAGTGCGGATTGGGTGTGGTTGCCTCTCCTAGGTAGACCGCAATTTTTGGCACAAAAATCGAGGTGATCTGACCTCTGGTTTGACTGCCCTAGTTTAGGGCTGCAAGTTGACTTCATAAATCTACAAATTGACTGAACTTCTGGGGTTGTTCAAGGGCTGTTTCTTCAGGCTGTTTGAGGACAAGTTGACCAAAAATTGACCAAGTATTTTAGAGGTCAATTTCAACTAGTTTGACCAAGTTTGACTTCGCTGATCTAGGGTTTGTTGCTGCTGATATAAATTACAGAATTCAGATTTTGTACTATTTCTCTTTGCTGAACTATTGAAGTAAAAGAAGATTTGATCAAAGGGTTTCCCAGCATTGGGGTTGTTGGACACCTAATCCTAAAGGGTTAGCGTGGAAGCCGAATGGACAAAGCAGTCCAAGAGACCTTGGGATGTGAATCCCAACGGTCATATAATGTACCATAAATATACATCATTTGTGAATAAAAAATGCACTGCATGTTTTATCTTTACTAATTGTTTTCGCTCACCATGTGTGTTTAACATGGTATCAGAGCCATGATGTGTGGCCTGTGAAGTTGCCTTGAATAGTGTTGGCCTGTTTAATTCTGCCTGCCTGTTCTTCTGAATACCTCTTACTGTCATAAACGTTTAAAAGGAAAAGAGCATCATTACACCTGCTCCTCTGTCCCACACCTGAAGCTGCATACATGAATGTAACGTTTGCCTGCCTGAAGACTATGTACCTGACTCCTCTGCTAGCGCTGTCTGCTGTGGTACCTGCCTGAAGACTGCGTACTTGACTCCTCTGGCGCCGCTGTCTGCTATGATAACGCCTCTAACTTGTCATTCATAACGCATTCTGAACCTGCAATGAGAACCTGCAATGAGAATTGCGGTAATGTATTCTGCAAAATTCTGAATGTAACGTTTTGAGAACCTGCAATAAGAACCTGCGGTATGGTATTCTAAATGTAACGTATGAGAACTAACAATGAGAATTGCGTTTCGAATAATAGCTTGCTGTTAGTGTGATTGCGCATGGTAACAATGAGAATTGCGTTTCGAATAATAGCCTGCTGTTAGTGTGATTGCGAAAGGCAAGTGACTGTAGGGTTTGTGAATTAGCAAATATGA
Organism: Pinus taeda; assembly: GCA_000404065.3. Taxonomy (NCBI): domain Eukaryota; kingdom Viridiplantae; phylum Streptophyta; class Pinopsida; order Pinales; family Pinaceae; genus Pinus; species Pinus taeda. The sequence continues at coordinate 147,572 of APFE030080501.1, forward strand.
TAAGCAGCTGTCAGCGTGAGCAGTAAGGAATTCCGTCCAAAAAAAAAAAAAGGAAGTCATCAAGCGTATTGCGCCGATCAGCATTGTGAAATCGAGGGAAGTAATGAATACTGTTGAAGGTGTAAAAGCATGTCGCCGCTAAACATAAGAGGATGGCAGCCACAGTATTGAACCAACAATGCATGAAGTGCAAGGTGAATGGGACCCCTCGTACACAGGGAAAGCATCAATATTCTTGGATGTGAAAAGCATGTCACATTAATCACTCTGAAGAGGATCGCGCCCACGGTATTGAGACGCAATTGTAAAGTAGTAAAGCATCAATATTGTCGAACGCCATAATAACCAAGGCGCTCCACCATTGAGCCACAAGTAGCTTTGTAAAATCTGTGTAACTCCGTCCATGAAGTAGCGGGTAGAAGGCAGGGGTATAGGCTTTTTGGGCTGTGTCTGTCGCTTCGAGACGACTTCTCATTGGAGCGAAACGCCTCTCGGCATTTGGGTCAGTGAACCAACGAACGCTGGCTTCAAGGTCGGCACATAACAAGATTCAGCCGAAATTGATTTCTTGATAAGGTACAGATATCCTCTGCTGGCTATCATTTCATGCTCAGCTTTCAATTGCTGTAAGGACAATTTATTGCCTTAGGAAGTTCAGCATCTTCGCAAAAATTTTTAACAATATTTCAAACAATTGCCCATCACATTGATGAGTCCTTACGATATATTCCTCATTATATATTCGTTTTGATGGCATGAACCACTCGAAATGGTGGACTGGCTTGTTTAGTACTCCATCGAACAGCATTCAAATATCTCATTAATTCCTCCACGCAGTTATTAAAGAGGAGTTCAGCAGCAATTGGTAGAATACACAGGGCTTCGTCCACACTAGAAAAACGGATGCTGTGAAAAGTTCTAAGCTCCATTTCAACAGGCAGTCTCTCCGACGACCATCGCTCACATAACAACGTTCCAAATATTCGAATCGAATGCCGTCTTCCATTGCTATAGATTGCCAAATATTCGAATGTCAAAGCGGTGCTCTGGTCTCCGAATTGTAAGAACTATTCTTCCATTGCTATAGATTGCCAAATATTCGACCTCCGCCCACAGTTTATCCAAGTCTTTGTCACTGGTTGCTCTGTTGATGAATCTGAGTCCCAGGATTGCATGCTCGGCCACGGATAAGCTCTTCTCGAGCCGAGGCTTCTTTTGTTCTTCATTATTACTTCCATCAACCCAAAGGTTGGTGACCTCAAAAAGGGATTGAATCTATTGTCCATAAACCAATTTGTTTTCGAGGGTCGATATCTGCAAACCGTTTTAAAGGCGGGATTGATAATTGCCATCCTTACGCTCACTGAGGGAATTGCGATCGGTCGAACTTTTGCTATGTTCAAAAATTACCATATCGATGGCAATAAAGAAATGATTGCCATTGGGATGATGAATATTGTGGGTTATTGTACCTCTTGCTATATTACGACAGGTATTCATTCCACTTTATCTCTGCTGTTATCAAGGTACCACCACTTCTTGAAGACCGTCTAGAGTACTGCGAGAAGGCTTCCATGGTGGAATTGGAAATCGATCTTCTTTCCTCAGCCTCATTCGCTCTCGTCAAAACAACAGCGTCCATGAGAACATCCAGCGTTACATCTTTAGCCACATCTTTGACCGGCCACTGCAACAGATCGCCTAAGGAATTAGGTTTCTAAGAAGTAATGCTTATGCCGCCAGAATTTTCGTACATGTTGTCCAAGCAAACCGAATACTATTGTAATTTTCTGATTTAGAGTCATTTTTCATTTTGCTCAAATTTATGCAACTTTAGCTGTGTACACACACTTCAACAGTTTGGAAGTTTTTAATCTTGAAGGAGGACGTTAGGTCACTGATCATTCGCTGACATTTACAAAGGATATTGCAATGATTTTTGCTTCTTCTTCACTGGTTGATAGTTGTGATCAGTTTCTTTAACGTATAAGATAATGAAGAAAATGACCAGAATTGATGATGCATTACAGTTATTAAATAGTCTAATCTTTTCCACTGTTGATGAGATGGTCAAAGTTAACAAAGAAACTCTCTTTGACATCCAAACCTCTCTGCAAACTGCACATGAGAAT
>APFE030080503.1:4106-21290 GCA_000404065.3 Pinus taeda
AGTTGGTCGACCGTAACAATCTTCCCTTGGTGAGGGAAACGGATGATACGGAAGTAGGATGAAGCAACGGCTTGCATCGCGTAAATCCAACTGCGTCCGAGAAGGAGGTTGTATGTTAAGGTAGCGTCCACGACTTCAACTTCCCTCTCGACTGTTTTTCCTTCCAAAGAAATGGATAATCGTGGGAGAATACCATAAGGGCGTGAGGCCTTGCCATCGAAAGCTTCCAAGGTTGTAGGAGACTGACTCAATGCGGGAGAACCAATAGCTTTCCAACAGGCCACAGACATGATGCAAGTAGAGGCACCTTCGTCAATGACTGTGCGATGAATAGTTTTCTTATTGATAACTACCTGTATGAGAAAGGCAATTTGGGGAGGCAGTCTCTGAGTATGGTGGTTTAAATCGAACGTAATCAACTCTGAATAAGCCGGATCTATGCCGCCAATGGCGGATAGAAAGGACTTCCTCTGAGAGGGGCAGCTCTGGAGAACTTCTAAAGCGGACATAGCCGACGGAGTCTAGGCTAAATCCTCAACGATATTATAGTGCTGAGCAGCACGGGCGTTTGGGTTGTAAGAGGATTTCTAGAGTACCCCTTTTGGAGGGGGTCGAACAGGTATTTCAGCACTAGGTCTCTCGATGTGGAGAGGGCTTGAACTGAAAGGAGGAGCACTAGGGGTGACCTCGGGCTCCTTGCCGGTAGAGGGATATTCTTTTCTTCGAGTACTGATGTTAATAGGGACCGTATCTGCCATAAACACTTGGGAACCGAAGGAAGAGGGAGGTTGAGAGGGGTCAGCTACCATTTGGGTCTACTGTGAAGGAAAAGGTTCTTTAAGAACTGCAGGAACCCCAGAGGCGCCTTTCAATAGACGACTAACTTCAGACCGCCGAGGGCAGTCTTTGGTGTAGTGATCCTCGTCACAAATGAAACAAGGAAACTTAGGTTTGTGTTTGGCACTTTCCTCAGATTGAGGTTTAGGTTGTTCTTGCTTAGGTTGTTCCGATTTATTTTTTCCTTTCTCTTTCTTCCTTGATTTGGAGGTTTTGTCAGTCTTGGTCGACTGAACGGCATTAACCTCGGAAGTAGATTTAGGAGGGGGGGTAACCTGGGAAGTATCGTCATTAAGGGGATGAGATGTTTGCTTCCCAGGGTTTGCAGAATTCTTTTTGGAGGATGAACTCACAGACCCGATGATGCCGTCAACCGTAGGTGTTGGCGGGGTTTTGGACGTTCCAGGTCTAGGGGCACCAGACAAATAATCATATAATGTACCCGACTGAGAATAAACTAAGTCAAGATATTGAGCGCGCGCAATGGCCTGCTCTTCAGTAACGCATGCTCCCATTGCGATGTCCCGAGCTATCGGAGGCACGAATGAGGTCGTGAACCAATCCGTGAGAAGCTGGTCGGGAATCGAGAATTTAATCATACGTCGACGCCATCTCCATTCATGGATATGATCAGAGATGTGCGTAGCAGTTGACTGTCGTAAAGACGTAAGGAGGTGCATGCCTGTTTCATAACGAATGGGTAATTGAAAATGTGTAAGGAATGCCATAGCCATGGAGTTGAAATCCTGAAAGGATCCACGATTAAGCTCAATATATCATTTAGCGGCAGAGCCGGTGAGTGTCCTTTGAAAAAGGAGAAGTCGAATCGAATCATCAAGCCATGAATTAGATGAGCACCATAAATGATACGTCATGACATGAGCTTGCGGATCCTCATCTGCTTTGCCATCGAATTTCGGGCAATCACCAGGAATCGTGGTAGGAACCGGAGGCCAATGGGCGCGGGTTAGACACTGTGGACCCGCGCTAATGAAAAAAAAAGGTATTTTCCAAGGTTATTCTTCAAAGGGTGTCTTCAGGGATATTGAAATTCATACTCAGGAGACCTCAATGCAAGTGTTTTCAAGTTGTGTCACTGGTCACAAGTCCGTAAATGTGTCCTCCAATGTGTGACAGCGGGGGGGTAACAAGGACGGTGACAAATTACTACGTAACACTTGGAACAAGAGAAATCAGACAAACCAGCGACTTCAAGCAAGCCATAGAACGCTTCATCGCCCACATGCAAGCTCATCGCTACGGAAAGGCCCAAGATCGAGCTGCCTAGTCACAGGATAAATGCGCAAATACAATACGTGAAAGATCATGCCCTGATTGGGAAATTCATAGGCTTCTGGCCTACTGAAAAAGCATTGCAAGGCTGGATCACTTCAAAATGGAAGCCCAAAGGTCATGTAACTCTATAGCTGGGCCCTAAGGGCTTCTTCACTGCCACTTTCAACTGCCTTGAAAACCAGAACAGGGTCTTGGATGGAGGACCTTACTTCTTCAACGCAGTAGGTCTCTATCTGCATGACTCGGTCGAAAGATTCAACCCTGATAAGGAAGATTTTAGCTGGGCTCCAGTCTGGGTATGCTTGTACTCGCTTCCACTCGAATACTGGGACAAGGATTCACTAATAGTCATTGGCAATGGACTAAGTGAGTTTATAAAGGTGGCAGAGGAAACTAAGCTCTGAAGATACACATCCTATGCACGGATCTGCGTCTACATGAAGCTTGGCCATGCATTACTGGACACAGTAAGTCTTCTTCAGGACGACTTTGAATGGATTCAGCCCCTTGACTATGAACATGTACCCTTCTGTTGTAGGCGATGCCATACCCACGGTCACCTCTTTCGTGATTGTCCCTTAAATATGCCGCCTAAAACCACAGACTCTGGCGACAAGTCTGATCCAGAAGGCTTCACCAAGGTAACCAGCAGGAAAAAAAGCATAACAAGAAACCTCTCTCAGCACCTAAAAATGCAGCTCCATCTTCTTCTTTGCCATCCTCCAGGAACAACTTTAATATTCTGACAGATCTAGAACAGCTCGATTCAGAAATGCCCAGGCTAGCCAACCCATGCTCTGCTCCTTCCAAACCTCTGTCCCCCACTCTCACCTAAGCTAACACCAGTCATCCCTCGAAAGCTATCCCTTCCAAAAATTCGGCCTCAGATTCGCAACCTAACCCCAATCCTGTTATTCACAAAGCCCTATGGTCTGATAAAAATATGGACATAGATGATATTCGGGCAAAACCCTCTCAGCCACCAATCCACCAGGAAGGGGGAAGTCAACAAAGCTTAATGGAAGAGGAACCATAAAGCTTTGATCTGGGGGAAATAGACATCTTCAGTCTACAGCAAGCCTGCAAAAGAAAAGAGTTCGACTCAATACTGGAAAGACAACTGGAAAATTTTGAAGTAGTGCTCACAAGGGTGCATCAGCACATTACTTTGGGCATACAGCAAGGAGGCAAATGTGATGGGAAACATATCATTAAATATGGAAAGAAAAGAGGCAGAAAGATAGATCTACAATGTACCATATTAATTGGGGAAATGCTAGTGGAGTCGGGAAGATGCTCCAAGTTGACCAAATATTACTGATCTTTACCTACCAGTCAGCCATGAAGCTCATCTCATGGAATGTAAGAGGACTTAATGGTCCTGGGAAGTACAGAATGTTGAAGAACATGATCCTGCAAGAACAACCACATATTTTATTCATGCAAGAAACAAAATGCAGTACCAGTACCTTAGAACCCATTCTATCCAAAGCCTGGGTGGGATGTCAAATAACAATAGCCGATGCAACCGGTGCATCAAGAGGATTAGCCATAGCATGGAATTCTCAACATATTTCCTTAACAAATATCCGTGCTTCAAACTATTTCATTCAAGCCATGTTCCATCTGATTGGCACCAACATACATGGACACCTAACTAATGTTTACTTCCCTTAGGAAAATACGCAAAAGATAAAGAAATTAGAAACATTGAATATCCTCAACGCTCCAAGAGCTTATCCACTCTGGATAACGGGAGGAGACTTCAACATGATAACACAGCTAGAGGAAAAATTAGGAGGCAGACGAAAGCTGGACAAAGAAAGCAATGAGTTCAAAGAATATATTCAACACAATAGTCTTATGGACCCACCTTTTGACAACAACATCTTCACTTGGAACAACAAAAGAGCAGGTACTCAACAAATAGCATCCAGGTTGGACAGATTTCTACTCTCAGACAACTTTGCTCATCTTGGTAGAGATATAAGAACCTCTATCTTACCCTTAGCTGGCTCGGTTCATTGGCCCATTTCTTTGCAATGGAAGAATCCAAGAAACTCCAACAGAAAACCATTCAAGTTTGAAGCTTTCTGGCTTACTCACCTTGAGTTCAACACCGTGGTCAAAGATGCTTGAGAAAGCTTTATTCCCAACAGAGGCTCGCTTATGTACCAATTCCAGCAAATACTGAAACATATCAAAAAACAAATCAAAATCTGGAACCATACCACCTTTGACAACATCTTCCAAGAGAAAAAAGTCCTGGAGTAGAGCATGATAGAGCTTCAGCAGAAAATCATCCTAGAAGGTAGAACAAAGGAGTATGCCAAGCAGGAACAAACTCTACTAACACAGCTAGATGAAAGAGGCAAACAAGAGGAATTACTATGGCAACAGAAATTAAGAATCAGATGTCTAAAAGAAGGGGAACGAAATACTAAGTTCTTCCACAACACAACCATACAAAGAAGAATGAACAACACAATATCACATATTCAAAACTCTCAAGGAGACAAATTGGAAAAACAGGAAGACATAGAGAAAGAGGTGATAAATCACTTCAAAGTTGTTCATCAAGAAGAACCCACAAACAGACAAAATGCCATCAATGATATCCTACAACATATACCTAAACTCATCATTGAGGAGCATAATAAATTACTGCTAAGGCCAGTCACAATCATGGAAGCTGAGGAGGCTTCCAATCAACTAAAGGCGGGGAATGCACCAGTACCTGATGGCTTCACGTCCAATTTTTACCATCACTTCTGGGATCTTATTAAAGCAGATGTTTAGAATTTCGTAGAGGAATCAAGAGAAATGCACTGGTTACTCCCCTCACTCAATTCAACTTTCATCGCCGTTATTCCCAAAGTCGCGCAACCAAGCACTCCGGAGAAGTTTAGGCCTATTGCCCTCTACACTGTTATCTACAAAATTATCTCGAAAGTCATAGCCAATCGTCTCAAACCGCTCCTCCCTCTTCTCATCTCTCCAAAGCAATCTGGATATGTAGAAGGCCGCCAAATTCTGGATGGTAAAATTTTAACCCATGAAACCATTCATTCGCTCAAAACGAACAAGAAAGCAGGTATGTTGCTGAAAATTGACCTCTCCAAAGCCTTTGATAAACTCAGTTGGACATATATAAAATAGATTCTAATGGCCTTTGGTTTCAGCCCAACCTGGGTTCGATGGATGATGACTCTCATATCCTCCCCACTTTGCTCTGTTCTTGTTAATGGGATCCCCTTTAAACCTTATCACCCTTCCAGAGGAATTCGTCAAGGTGACCCACTGTCCCCTTTTATTTTTATAATTATGGCTGAAGGTCTAGGTCGTATCATAAAACATGCAGTCCAATCCAATAATCTCAAAGGACTCTCTATCCATGGATCCCCTGCCATCACCCATCAACAATTTGTTGATGACAATATGCTCTTTGGTCATCCCTTTGTACAAGAAGCTAGAACCTTCAAAGCAATTCTAGACACGTTTTCAAAACCTTCGGGCACCACCATCAACACCTCCAAATCTCAGATTTTTTTCTTCAATACTCTTATTCCCACCCAAAGAATCATCACTCGCATCATTGGTTTCTCTCAAGCCAAGCTTTCGTCTCAGTATTTAGGCGCCCCTCTTATAGACTCAGCCTTAAAGCATGCTTCCTAGCATCAACTCATAGAGAAAATGGAAAGTCGACTATTATCTTGGACATATAGAACTCTCAATATGGCAAGTAGACTAGTCCTAATAAAAGTTGTTCTATAATCAATTCCCCTCTATCTGTTCTTAGTGCTTGCCGTACCGAAATGGGTTCTGAAAAGAATTTGCAATTTGCAATGCAATTTTCTATGAGGTGCCATAGGACAAAATAGAAAATTGGCTCTATTCAAGTGGGATAAAGTCTACAAGCCAAAAAACTAGGGAGGCCTCAGTTTACGAGATCCTCAACAAAGCAACACTTTGATAGGAGCAAGGATTTGGTGGCAATGGGTTTCCTATACACAGACGCTATGGGCGAAACTATGGACAACAAAATATCCCAACAATAGACCACGATAAGAACTAATCAGAATCATGACTACACCTACATGTTCCCTAATCTAGAACGTGGCCAAGCAATACAGAGAGGTAATCTACCAGCATAACTTCTGGGAGATAAGGAATGGGAGAACGACACATTTCTGGATGGATTCCTAGCAACAGAAACCCAAAATAGAAGCATTCTTACCAAATACAAATCATCATTCAAACCACATTAACCAGGTAGAAAATGTTACACAGTTCTGGACTCCTAGCATGACACAAGGATTTAGGCAATGGAAATTAGTAAGGCAAATAGCACAGCAAGCAACGAAAGCTTATAACTTGGAGCTACACAAATAGCTCACCAATAGAAGAATTAGATTCCATACAGAAAGCGATGTGATAAGATGGGGCTACACACTGAAAGGTACATACACCACCAAAGAGGCATACCAATTAATGTGCCAAACTCAAGAACCAATAGATCCTGCCTGGAAACGTATATGGACTACATGGATCTGGCCCAAAGTTTGCACTTTTATCTAGCTGCTATATCATCAAATAATTCTCACATGGGATAACTTAAATAAGAGAGGATTTCGTGGTCCTTCTTACTGTCCCAACTGTCAAAATAATGAAGAAACCATTCAGCACCTCATGGATTCCTGCCGCATGGCCAATCAACTCTGGGAAAAGCTCACATTCAGATGCCAGAGACCTTGCAAAATTCTTGGGGATTTAAGAGCTACCATCCGCAATTGGACTCCAGCGCCCTACAACAGCAAAATTCTCAACAAGTTATGGACCATCGTGCCAGGTCTCCTTCTATGGAGAATTTGGAAGGAAAGAAATAAATGAATTTTCAAAAATCATCAAACTTCCTTAGAAATAATATGGACTAACCTATGTCAGAATATCAAGGAAACTCTTGCATTGCATCAATGGACAACGGAGGACTTTCCAACCCAGCCACAGGAATTAAGCATTTGGGCCAACTCGAATCTATAGCTCCACAAGTTCAATCGAATCCCCATAGAACCAACATTACAACTAGGCAACTTTTATATTGGTCACACCCCTCTACAGGAGTGATTAAGTCAAACTTTGATGGCACCTATAAAGGCAACCCAGGCAAAGCAAGATATGGAGGCATATTTAGAAATCATGAGGGCCAACCCTTATTATATTTTTTTGGCTCTATTGGATGGGACACGAACAACTCTGCAAAATTGGAAGGCCTGTGGAAAGGTATGAAGCTCGCTGACCAACATAACTTCTATCCAATTCTTATAGAAGGGGATACTCAAATCCTCATCAATATGGCCACTCAAATACAACAAGGAAGGTCTACTTCAAGAGTTGTCAACAGTTGGAGACTAATGACCAGGCTTGAAATAATAGAGAAATGGATAAAAGACAGAAAAGCAGTAACTTTTATTCATGTCAAAAGGGACTGTAACAAAGTTGTTGATATTCTAGCAGACATTGGGACAGATCAGGACCAGATTCTACACTACGGTCCTCTCGACATCATAGATGACCAAAATCAGCTGCAAATCTGAACTGACCTGGTGCAGCAGGAAGCTCATTCCCCAGATGGTGGTTCGCGTTTTGAAAGGCCTGCCATGCAAGTTGCGATGGCAATGGTGATTGATGATTAAACGAGGACCGGTGGATCGTAGAATGGGGAGACCAAAGGGAAAGGCCTTTACATATAGCGATATGTGATTGCGATTAGATCGCATTGCAATATCGCATCGGCGGAAACCAAGGGGTGGAGCCTTACACCTTCAAATGTGTGATACAATGATGCGGACTCGATGGCGGATCACAGAATGGGGAGACCAAAGGGCAAGGCCTTTACATATAGCGATATGCGATTGTGATCAGATCGCATCACAATATCGCATCGGAGGAAACCAAGGGACGAAGAATAGGCAGGGGCTGCCTGATGATAGTTCAAGGCCAGCTGTGGCTACCCAGTTGTTCCTTATCTGGTCTTTTTGTTTTTTTCTAGTGTTTCTTGGTTTCTGGTTTCCTATCTTGACTAACCGTTAAGGAACCATCTTACTATTTCTTTTGTGGGGTCTGGACTTGAGAAGTGATACCATTTTTGAGGTTTCTACTCTCACTAGACTGGTTTCCCCAATGTTGGGGCAGTCAAGATTTTGTTGATACTCTACGATACCTTGGTCGAGGCCTTTTCCTCTTTGTATCTTTCTGTGCATATTAATAGATTACTTTTACTTAGAAAAAAAAAAAAAGAAGCTTAAATACATCTTGTCAAAAAATAATTATCGATTGATAATTAAAAAAAAAGATAGATTTATATTTTATCAAAAGTAAGTACACATGAATAATTATCCATTGTAAATGAAGTATTAACTTCATTATAAAAGTTAGATCTATTAATACTCTCTCATATATGTTGGCTATTAATATCGTGCAAGTAGAAAGAAGCAATATAGTATATATATATACATACATACATACATATATATATATATATATATATATATATATTATATATATATATATATATATATAGATATATATATATATATATATGTATGTATGTATGTATGTATGTATGTATGTATGTATGTAGTATATATATATATATATACATACATACATACATAGAATATATATATATATATATATATATATATATATATATATATATATAATATATATATATATATATATATATATATATTATATATATATATATAATATATATATATATATATAATATATCGTACTACACCAAATTGGTGTATGAGATTAGCTTGTTAGGGGAGTTAAAAAATTAGTTTGTTAAGATTCCCTATTACAAGCTATGAGGGATGTACCTATATATGGAAAAACTCTTAGGCAATATTGTGCTAAAAGCCCAGAAGAAAATCAAGGGACCCACGCACTATTCATGTGATGGGAAATTTATCATATTTTATGATGGGAAAGGCTATGCATGTGAAATATGGGGATCCGGGGAATCCAATTCTAACTATACAAATTAATGGAGTGAAAATTCCGAATGTACTGGTAGATTTGGGTGCTACTATACATGTCATTACTACTGAAGCCATGCATACATGGGGTCTTCGAAACCTAAAACATACACCTAATGTGTTAGAACTGGAAGATAGATCTACAGTCAAACTGGTAGGAAAGTTAGAACACATTACGATCTCAGTTGATTCATGACATTGCCCTATGGATTTCCTAGTGTTGCAAACACAATCCCTGGCTGGTCACCATCCCTTGATTCTAGGAATACCATGGTTGGCAACCACAAATGCTTACATTGGGTGTCGTTCTAGGAATATGGTTATCTCAAATGGGCAGGTTACTAAAAACCTTGTGTTATACCCTCCTGCAAAACCTAGCTCGTCAGTGAAACCATCAGGTCGTAAGAAACCTCTACCAAAGGAAGAGTCTGAATCTGAAGATGAAGAATTAAGACGTGTTCTTACTATTGGAGAGGCCCTTTAGCTGAAAACATAAATGGAGGATGATACAATTACTACCTTCATTAGTGACCCCTGTTCTGTTTCAGATTCAAATTAGGAAATTCTAGAATTTGTCTTGAGATTTGAAACACAATAAAGTATTGAAACAACAGATGGATTTGAAGAATTGCCTACAACCTTGTCACATGACAACATTTCTATAGAGATAAAGCTAGGAAAGACCCTCAATATTAAACCAAATCTATCATAATCCCAGACAACACAGCTTCTAGATGTTCTCCAAAATCACAAAGAAGCCTTTGCCTAGGACTATACAAACATGAAGGGGATTCCTGCCAATCTATGTACCCATCATATATAAATCAAAGAGGATTGTCATCGTGTAAGACAACCCTAGAGGAGAATGAACCTGTCCTAAAAAACATTGTCAGGGAAGAAATTCAAAAGCTGTTGGATGTAGGATTTATTTACCCCATTTCGGACAGCCAATGGGTTTTCCCATTGGTGATAGTTCCCAAGAAAAATGGTAAATGGCGGATATGTGTAGATTAAAGAGAATTAAACAAGGTGACACAGAAAGACCATTTCCCTTTACCATTCATTGACCAAATCTTGGATACTTTAGCTGGGAAGAAGATCTTCTTCTTCCTGGACGGATTTAGTGGGTACAACCAGATCCAGATAGCTCCTGAGGATTGGGATAAATCCACTTTCACGTGCCATTAGGGAACTTTCACATATCGAGTCCTTCCATTTGGTCTATATAATGCACCTGCAACATTCGAAAGGGTAATTTTAGGTATTTTCTTTGATTTTGTAGATGACAGCGTTCAAATCTATATGGATGATTTTACTCCATACGGGGACTCATTTGAGGAAGGACTGGAAAATAAGGAAAAAATTCTTGAAAGATGTAAACAGACGCATCTCTTTGAGTACAGTGAAGTGCCACATGATGATGGAGGAAGGAATAGTTTTGGGACATTTGCTTTCAGCTACTGGAATTTGGATGGATCCAGTTAAGATAAAGGTAATACTACACTTTCCAATACCCAAAACACCCACACAGGTACGTAGCTTTATCGGTTGCGTTGGTTATTACAGGTGCTTTATAGAAAATTTTGCTAAGATAGCACATTCCCTTTTTCAATTGCTCCCAAAAGATGCAAACTTTGTGTGGACAGATGACTATGATGCAGCCTTTGTGAAGATCAAGGAACTTGTTTGTAAAGCTCTGATCCTTCGAGGGCTGGATTGGACATTACCATTTCATATCCATGTTGATTCCTCTCAGACAACGGTTGGGGCAGTTTTGGCATAGCAAGTAGACAAGGTGCCATATGCAGTTTACTATGTTAGTAAGAACTTGGCTCTTGCCGAGTTAAACTACACAGTGACTGAAAAAGAATTCCTTGTTTTCATCTACACCATTAACAAATTTCGACATTATATTACTGAGTATTCTATCTTTGTAAACATTGATCACACAGCAATCAGGTAACTGATGAATAAACCCATTACTCCTAGTCGTATTATAAGATGGTTGTTGTTACTTCAATAATTTGACATCACCATAGTAAATAAACCAGGAAAGGATAACGTGGTTGTTGATTTTCTATCTAGACTAGATAATAATGCTAAAAGTACACCCATAGAAGATAGTTTTCCAGATGAGCATCTTTTTGCAATTTCTACTAACACTTTATGGTATACAGATATTGCTAACTATCTTGCTACAGGGAAGGTACCTCGTCACTTGTCATACAGGGAACATTGGAAAATTATTCATCATAGTACCCGATATTCATGGATGGAAGGATACATTTTTCACACAAGGGCTGATCATCAGATTCAACATTGTGTATTTGAGGATGACATTTATGAGATATTAAAGGTTGCCCATGATGGCCCTTGTGGGGGACATTTTGCAGATAAAAGAACAGGCCACCATGTGATGCAAATGGGATATTATTGGCCTTCTATCTTTCAGGATGCTCGAGATTATGTCTAAAGATGCAACAATTGTCAACGCATGGGGTAGCCTGGAAAATTGGATGAGATGCCATTGCAACCCAAGTAGTCCTCGAGCCTTTTGAGAAGTGGGAAATTGACTTCATTGGACCTTTTAACCCACCTTCTCATCAAAAGGTTCACATTCTGGTCTGCACTGATTATGTGACTAAGTGGGTGGAAGCTAGAGATGTTGCGAAAGCAATAGAAAAAGTGATTTCAGATTTTATTTTTGAAGATATTTTTGCTCTGTATGGTACTCCAAGGGATATTGTTTTAGATGGAGGAGCACATTTCACGTCCCACATGATAGCAAAGCTATGGAGAGATATGGAGTCAAACATAGGGTGACAACTCCATACCACCCCCGGGCGAATGGATAGGTAGAAAGTACAAACAAGGTATTAGAAAATATCTTCACAAAGACTGTAGCAAGCCATCATTAGGATTGGTCCCAGAAACTTCCTGAAGTTCTCTAGGCATACATGACAACATGGAGGAACACAACTGGGTTTTCACCATTTGAGTTAGTCTATGGGAAATCCCCCCTTGTTTCTAGTATAATTTGAGATCAGCACGCTCAGAACAACTTTGGAAGTAGAATTAGACTTATCAGAGGCCCAGAAAAACCAGTTGAAATAGCTAAATGAGTTAGATGAATTTCATTCAGTGATTTTCCAAAAAACTACTGCTATCCAACAACAGAGAATGAAATGGCATGATAAATTTATCAAGAATAAGGTGTTTAATAAAGGAGATTGAGCACTACTCTATGACTCTCGTTTTAAATATTTTAAAGGGAAGCTTCGCACTCACTGGATGGGACCCTATGAAGTGGACGCTATGTTTGAAAATGGGACAGTCAGATTGGTTACAATAGATGATACTTCTGCTTCCTTCTTAGTGAATGGATACCATACAAAATTATAACAACGTTCAACTTCTAAGGATGCCTTCATCAAACATCTCTCTGATAACTCTGGTTTGATGGTTGTTGGTGCAGAGAATGCTTTGTTTGCATTCTCTTATTAAAAAATAATAATAATAAATAAATAAATAATATATTGTTACTAATTACTTGTTTGTCTTTTTGCAAGAGGTACGATCAAAATCCGAGGATGAGAAGATGAAAAAATTTCTAAGTAATAGTTGATGTTGTTGCTCCTACACTGCTATTACTCTGCCGATGTTGTTACTCTGCCACTACTGTTACTCCTAAAAAATTTGCTAAGTGTCGGATGTTGTTACTCTGCTGCTGCTGTTACTCCATTTGTGTTGTTACTCTACCACTATTGTTAATCCTGAAAAAAAATTCTAAGTGTCAGATGTTGTTACTCTGCTGCTACTGTTACTCCATCGATGTTGTTACTCCACCACTGCTGTTACTCCTAAAAAAATTTCCAAGTGTCAGATGTTGTTACTCCGCTGCTGCTATTACTCCGTTGCTGCTATTACTCTGCCACTGCTGTTACTCCTAACAGATAGAAACAAACTCAAGAAAATATAGAAAAGATAGATCAACACCTTAGAATTCAGCGTCTTCAAGGGGAAAACCTCCTTTACATTACATAAATGAACAATTCTTGGATGACACAATGATAAAACCTCCTTTCTATATATAGGAGTCTAAGGAGTCACAATATAACCTAGCCGACCTAATAATAATAATATAAAGCCACAAAAATAACAATAGAGGGATTCTATGGGGCACAGTAATAACAATATGGGGACAATAGGGGCACACCAATGTTAATAAGGGGTACAACTACAATAGTAATGGCGTAATCACTAGTATTATAGGGACCCAACATGCCCCTCTCCTTTAAAAAAAGTGTTGTCGTCAATGCTTGAGTAGTTCTGGATGCTTCTGTATAAAATTCTCATCCTCCCATGTGGAATCTTCAACAGATAAGTTCTTCCACTTGCTAAGATACTCTGAAATTGATCGATTTCGTAGCTGTCGAGTTCTTGTTTCTGTGACTGCTTCTGGTTCCAATATAATTTTTCCTTCCTTGTCAAGTTCTGTCAATATTGTTTGAACTGGGAGCTTATCACCTATAACCTTCTTTAAACATGAAACATAGAAAACTGGGTGCAATAGAGAAGCTGTAGGAAGCTCTAATTTGTATGCCATAGTACCAATTTTTTGCAACACCTTGTATAGACCATAATACTTTGGTGATAATTTATTATCCTTCTTAGCTTTCTTGAGGGACATTTGCTTATATGGCTGTAGCCTTAAGAATACCCAATCGCCTACATCAAAACTTCTTTCATTGCGATGTTGATCTTCCCGTTGTTTCATTCTATTCTGTGCCAACACGAGGTTATCCTTTAAGAGTTGGAGGACTTGTTGTTGATGTTCGATGTGATGTTCCACTGCTTGAACCTTAGAATTTTCTCTTACATATGATGTGATGGATGGTGGCTGATACCCCTAAAGTGCCATAAATGGGGTCATTTTTGTTGTTGTATGGAATGAATTGTTATACCACCTTTCAGTCAGAGGCAACCATTTGACCCATTGTGTCTATTTATCATATACAAAGAAACGAAGATATCCTTCGAAACATTTGTTTACTATCTCAGTTTGCCCATCAGAGTGAGGATGATAAGATGAGCTATGAGCTAACTGAGTACCAAGACAAGAAAATAATTTGGTCCAAAAATTTCCAATGAAAATGGGATCTCTGTCACTTACAATAATCTTTGGGTTTCCATGTAGCTTTTGAATTGTTTCCATAAATGCACTAGAAATTGTGCTGGCTTTAAATGGATGTGATCATGCACAAAAGTGTGCATACTTGGTAAGTCTGTCAACTACCACCATGATGACACTCTTTCCCTCAGACTTGGGTAAACCTGTGATAAAATCCATTGAAACCTCCACCCAAAGTTGGCTTGGAATGGATAAAGGTTGTAATAGACCCGGTGTCTTAATTGTTTCAACTTTATTTTGCTGGCAAACCAAACATTCCGCCACAAACTTTTTAATATCTAATTTAAGGCCCTCCTAAAAAAATTCCTTCTTACCCCTGTGGTAAGTTTTTAAAAATCCCGAGTGCCCTCCTAAGGGAGAAGTGTGCAATTCCATAAGAATATTTTGTTTTAGCTGGGAATTCTTACAAAGGTATAAGCGATCTTTGTACCTAACGAATCATTTTGCCATCTAAATGTATTCGACGTACTGGAATCTTGTTGTAACTTTCGAATAAGTGCCCACACTTCTTCGTCATTCTTCCATTCCTCCCTTGCTTCATTTATCCAATCTGGTTGGATACTAGAAATGGCACACAACAATGCTTCCACATCCTCATCCTTTCTTGAGAGTGCATCTGCCACCACATTTTGCTTCCCTTTTTTGTAGATGATTTCAAAGTCATAACCCAACATTTTTGTGACCCACCTTTGTTGCTCTTCAGAGGATAATTTGTTCTAAAAAGTATTTAAGGCTATCATGATCTGTTTATACCTTGAAGTGTCTTCCCATTAGGTAGGGTCGCCATTTCTTAAGTGCATGGAGTATTGCCAACATTTCCTTCTCATAAATAGCTTTGTGTAAAACTTTCCCTTGATTGGACGACTTTCAAAAGCAATGGGTCTTTCATCTTGCATTAAAACAACACCAATTCCATTTCCTGAAGCATCACATTCCACAATAAAGGTTTTTGTGAAGTCCGGTGTCGCTAAGACAGGTGCTTGGCACATTGCCTCTTTAAGATGTTCGAAGGCCTTTGTTGCTTCTGGAGTCCATGAAAATGCATCTTTCTTCAATAGTGTTGTTAGAGGTGCTGCTATTCTCCCATAATTCTTAAAAAACTTGAGATAATACCTGGTCAACCCGAGAATTCGTCGCAGATGGTCTATGGATGTGGGGATTCTCCATTCCTTAATGGCTTTAATTTTGCTAGGGTCTACCTTAACTCCTTCATGAGATACAATATGACCCAGATATTCCACCTCCTGTAATCCAAAGAAACATTTGGATCTTTTTGCATATAATTGTTTTTCCTCCAATAGTTGTAGCACCCTATCAACATGTTCAACATGATCCTTCCAAGACTTGTTGTAGATTAGTATATCATCAAAGAATACTAGCACAAATTTTCTAAGGAATGGTTTGAAAATTGAATTCATCAAACCTTTAAATGTTGAGGGTGCATTGGTAAGGCAAAAAGGCATGACCAAAAATTCATAATGACCCTCATGAGTTCTAAATGCTGTTTTCGGAATATCTTCAATCTTCATTCTGATTTGATGATATCCTGAACGAAGATCCAACTTGGTGAAGTAAATTGATCCATGCAAGTCATCCAGTAATTCATCAATGACAAGAATGGGGAACTTATCTTTAATAGTGATCTTGTTGAGCTCCCTATAATCTGGACACATGCGTCATGATCCATCCTTCTTGTGCACCAATACTACTGGAGCAGAGAAAGAACTTTGATGCGGTTGAATTATACTAGCCTCTAAAATTTCTGCAACCATACATTCAATTTCACTCTTTTGGACATAGGGATATATGTACGGCCTAATGTTTGGAGGAACACTTCCTGGAATCAGATGAATAGCATGATCATGATCACGTATAGGTGGGAGACCTTTGGGAGTATCAAATACCTTGGAATGATTGTCCAGGACTTTTTGGAGATCTGGAGAAATAGATGATATTGATGTGGAAACATCTAGCGAACATAATTGTGCAATTACACCCCTTTGTTCCTTTTTTAGAAGCTTTGTCATACCATTAGAGCTGATTATCTTTCTCGGTTTCCCTGCAATACCCCTTAATAGAAATTCCTTTTCCTTCCATAGAAAATCTCATGAAAAGTTCTTGAAAAGTAAAAGCTATTGTACCCAAGGATTGTAGCCATTGGACTCCTAATACAACATCAACACCTCCCATTAGAATGGAAAGAATTGGGCTAATCAATACATATTCTCCCATGGATAGCTTGATATTATGGCACTTTCTAGAGCAATTTATTGTTCCTCCATTTGCAACCATCACTTGACACTCTGGTGCTAGATATAAGAAGCATCTCAATTCTTTTGCTACCTTACAATAAATAAAATTGTGAGCACTTCCTGAATCAATCAGCACTATTACCTTTTTCTTCTTGATTTGTCCTGCTATCTTGATGGTTTGAGGAGTGGTAATTCCCGCCAATGCATTACAAGATATGGTCGGATTCATTTTTTCTTCATCTAGGCTTTGTTCCTGGAGTATATCCTCTTCTTTTGGCCTTTCTTGCTCCTTTTCTTCTTCCTCTTCACAATCTATGTAGAATAATTTCTTCTCATCACACTTATGATCTTTAGTGTATTTGCTAACAGAACTATAACAAAGCCCTTTTTCTCTTTTTTCTTCCAATTGTTGTGGTGTCAACCTTATAGGTTGTGGAAAACTAGCGGCAACAACACTTTCATCTTTATAGATGTGAGTGGTATACTTCCTGGTTGCATAATTTTGCTTTCCATTTTTCTTGCTAACCTGAATGCCTTCTCTAATGAATCAGGTTCCCAAAGG
>APFE030080516.1:0-10937 GCA_000404065.3 Pinus taeda
ACAGGAGGCATCCCTGGGGAGAAAATGGACAACATTGCTATGATGGTTTCATCCACATCCTCATATGTCCCATAACCCAGGATGTAACTGATCAAATCTACCATCATTTTCCCTAGCTCATTGAGATATGGATATGCTATGGGAAGGGAAGCAGTCATAGATTGATACTCAGGTTGAATAAACAACTGGTTAACCCTGGAAATCTGATCCCTGGACAAGTTGCCCCCTTTTTTTATCAGGTCTTGGAGGGAGAGAGGAGTAAGGGGCTTTGTAGTATGAAAGTGCAGCATTTCATTGATAGTCTTAGGGGTGATATGGAATAGTATTGAGCCCGAGGGGCTGAGGATAGCTCTTTGGCCGGGATCATAACTTGACATGCATTGTTTTATCAAGTCTTGTAGGACATTGACTTGAGGGAGGTTGTAAATGAGTATGTGGGAATCCCAAATTCCCAAGGTGTCAGCCCCACTGAGATGTTGGGCCTTTAATTCATTCATCAAGTGAATATTAAACTTGGTTGTCATGGGCATGGAGTCTAACATCTGGTAATCTTTATCACCTAGGGCTTTCCACTCCAGCTCTCTGTGTGGGGCATTCAGAGGTTGAATATTTAGGACTATTGGTGTCTCCATGGCTAAGCAATGGTTATGACTTGGTGCTGAACTGGTTTTAGCGAGCAGGAGACCACAAAGGGTTAATTTTGCAGAGGAAAAAAGGGTAATGAGGTGTGATAATGGTGCAGAATGCTTAACAAGAGTAATTTGATAGATTTCAGGAGCAGGCAACTCAGTTTTCCTGGTGAATTATGCTGTTTTTAGGTTTACAGTCCACGAATGCGCAGACAAAATGGGAATTTGGGGAAGGGTAGATATATGTGGGTTCAACAGGTGAAATTAGACCCTGCAATTGTGGGGAATGCTAGTTTTCCCGGGAATTTAATGGTAAAAACAGGTTTGTTTTACTCTTGTGAATTCAGTTTTGGAGAAACATGGATGTAACTTAGCTCTGAAAGGATGCTCTGGGTAAATACCTGGTGAATTGCCGGTAATGGTGACAAGTATAGGTGGGTTGCAGGCGGCAGCGCTCTTCAGGTCGATTTCAGCAGGTTGGCGGCAGTGGACGTAATTCTCATGTAGAGGAGAGCAATGGTTATTTCAGTGAGAAAATGAGAAAAACGCGAAAAAAGGGCTAAATATGGACTTGTGGCTCATTGGCGCGCTTTTTGGATGACGTCAGCATGACGTCATCAGGTGGGGTCAGGGTCGGGTGATGTCAGCATGACGTCATCGAGTGACGTGGCGGTCAGTGAGTGGTCCATGGGGATTGCATAGGTGGCAGACACGCAGGAGCGCTGGCAGTCGGGGATGCTGACAGGGCGCCAAACGGACGTGACGTGGGCGGGACGTGGCGATGGCGTGGGCAGGCGGTTTAGTGAAGTGGTAAGCGGGTTTTCTGGGACTGCCCTCTATACGGTCGCAGTATTGTCAGAGGGCGCTCCGAGAGACTCTAGGGGGCGACGCGTTACGGAGGCCTGACGTCACCCTCTGACAGTTTCTTGGAAGGTAACTTTTGGGCGTTGATGCCCGTCCGATATGATGTAGGCCGTCAGATGGGAGGGCCCAGATCTGACGGTTGACGGAGCGATAAGGTGCGCGGGCAATATTCGACGGCGGAGAGAATTAAATATTGCTTTCTTTTGAAAATCGCGCCTGGCGGAAACTTTGGAAAAGTGGGTTTTCCGGGTTATTTTCAACATTTGCGGGTTAAATGGGTTTTTACAAAGGCTTATAGTCAAAGCGGGTTTAAGGCTATTAACCCGAGCAAATCTCGGATTAATCCCTAGGATTAATTCTTTGGCGCTCTGTGGGTTGCGCTCAAATGTTTTTTAGCGCATGAAGACCTTCAAAATCACACCTAGAGCTATAATGCTCGGGGGCGGGATACTTAGATTTTTTGGTTTTTTTGCAAGTTTTACATAGTAAAGGGGAACAGGGGTATGGGAGTTAGATAGTAATAAGTTAGTAGTTTATATGAATGAAAGAGGTGGATGGGGGGGGATACTGAGTTTGTATGAAATTGACTTAGTCTTTTTAGGAAGTAGATCAAAATGAAAAGAATTTTGCACAAGGAATGTGGCTATTAAAGAAACTAGAGCCAACAAAATACTTTGATCTTCTTTGTGAAGTTGGGTGGCATAGGGATGTTAGTCATGAAGGAGATGGGGAAAACTGGAAGTTAGACATGCTTCATTAAGTTGTTGTAACACTGCTGTGAATAGAACATCTGCACTGGCATCCTATTTTTACCTTCCCTTTAGGCCAGTGAAATGTCACAAACCATGCTTTCTGCAACCCCATCTGCCTACCCACTCTATTGCCTAGCATTTTTTGTTACTCCAGGGAGGGTGCACTTAGATTTGCAAACCCTTTTGTGCCTTTTTCTTTACCTTTGGCTTTCTTTTGATTTTCTATCTAAAGCTACCTGTATTGCTTCCAAGGCCCCAGATTAAGCAATTGGGAACCTTCTTTCACTACCTATCTACTTTACCTGCCAAGATTGGGCTGTTTGGATAGGTTTCTTTCTCTAATCTACAGCAAAAATTGAAACATGGCATGACCCAGCTTAGGCTGTTGGATCACCCATCCAGAAGTAGGGCAGCATTACCCAAATAAGTATATTTCTTCCACAAGAATATGAGATCTTTGCATCACCAAAGTAGATCATATTGGCACTTCCCTTGCCAATCATGAAAAATGAAACCTATTGGTATAGGTAGCTAACAGATGACATGATTTTTACAGGTGCTTTTGACATAGATGAATTTAAAGTAGTGATGATGAAATAATTTGAGATGACAGATCTTGGTCTCATGAAATATTTTCTTGGCATAGAATTTGACCAATCTGAAAAAGGAATTTTTATTTGTGAAAATAAATATTCCAAAGATTTGTTGAAAAGATTTAGGATGGAAAATTGCAAACCTATCCCTACACCAATTGCAACAGGTACAAAGTTAGGCAAGGATGATGAAGGATCAGATGTCAATCCAACTTTGTTCAAAAGATTTGTCATTAGCCTCATATATCTCACAACTACAAAACCAGATATCATGCAAGGAGTGAGTTTGATTTCCATATTTATGGAGACTCCAAAAGACACACATTGGAGTGCAGGAAAAAGAATTTTGAGAGACATAGTAGGAACTAGAGATTGTGGAATAATGTATGCAAGCATAAAAAAGAAAGATTTGATCGGATACACAGATAGTGATTTTGTAGGTGGTTTGGATGATAGGAAGAGAATTTTGGTTTTGTGTTCCACCTAGGTTCAGGTGTGATTTCATGGGCATCTAACAAGCAACCCATTTTGACACTTTCGTCAATAGAAGCATAATATGTAGCAGCAACATCAAAAATATGTCAAGAAGTCTGGTTAAGAAGAGTACTTGATGGACTCAAGAAAACACAACAAGGATCAACAACAATATATTTTGACAACACCTCAGCAATTGCACTATCCAAGAACAACGTGTTTCATCAGAAGATCAAGCATATTGATACTAGATATCACTTTATTAGAGAACTTGTGAGCAATGGAGAAGTTCACTTGAAGCCTTGTAAATCTAGTGATCAATTAGCTCATATATTTACTAAGTCACTAGCACAAGAGGTGTTTGAGTTTCATAGAAGAAACTTGGGTGTTGTAAGGCTAGCTAAGACATAGACCAACATGCATGTTTGATTTGTCATGAGTCTTGTTCCAGTTTAGTAGTCGTAATTAAGGGGCAGTGTTAAAATAAGATAATTACTCTTGCATGAGGAGTTAGCTAAACATAGAGAGTCAGTTAACTAAGTGATTTAGTGGTTGAGTGTTTGGGTTTTGAGTCGTGTTGAGTTAAGTGATAGACGACTTTGAGTGTGTGATTTCATGTAGTTGCATGTCAAGATATTTTAGGCAATTAGCTAGTTCAAAAAGGTTAAATACCCTTCACCGGGTTCATTGCAATCATCATGTTTTATGTCATCATTAGAAGAGCAGCAACTCATGTTTTTTGTGAATTCATGCTTTGTCTCCTCCACCTTTCCAACATGCATGCAGTGGTGGGGATTCCATAGATGACAGACATAGGCTCTACAATACTCCTGAATTGTGGAAAGATTATGAGTAGTTGGTGAAGTCAACAAGCCATTGTCGGAAACCAACGCTTGAAAGTGTCAGTGAAGAGGAGAATACTATTGGGCACAAGATATTCATGAAGATTAAGAGATTGTCACATATGAATAGACCCTGTTGAATTCAGTGTATGGTGAATTTATTATTCAAACTTTTATAAATTAATTGAACAGATATCAGAAAATATTTGCAGTTCAATATTCTGCAATGCTTCTCTGTACAATTTTTGTTTTTTCACGAATAATCATCATAATCATTTATTGTAAGATAATACATGAGCGGTAGTGTTCTTCTCTAATTCAATTGGTAAATTACTGGTAAGTAGATGTATTGTGGTAAGTAAATATCCGTGAGGGAAATAAATAACTAATTTGTTAACAAGTAGTAAATAGGTGGGCTATATATTTTTATTGTTGGATAATATATTTGCTTAAATTTAATATACATTTATTATCTATTGGTAAGTTAGTGATTTTAGTGACCATAGAGTTTTTATTTTAATTTTAAATTTATTAAGAATGATTTAAAAATTAATTAAAATGTATATTTATTTATGGTTAAGTAAAGATGGATTTTGGTTTTATATATGCAGAGAGAGTTGATAAAATTGTTTTTTAAAGAATTAAACGAGAAAACAAGTCTAAGTTGTTGCATTACTAAACTTGTAGTAGATTTTAGAATTTGCAATATTTTTTAAAGTGGATACCAATGATAGTTGGTATGTTATGGTAGTGGTTTTGATGCAATTTAACTAGGAAATTATGAGGCAAGTTACTCATTGTCACTTAAAAAATAGCACTTTGTGTGAAGGATGTTCTTTTCCTATTTCAAAAGAAGTCAACCAATCAAAAGTTATAGAAGAAATAAAAAAGCCTATATTTAATAGGCATTTTATATATTTCATATATTTCTAAGAAGTATGAATATATATATATATAATAAATATAATATATATAATATTAAATATATATATATATATTATAATAATATATATATATAATATATATATATATCATGTGCGCATACAATCCTATAACTGCATTTAGATTCATTAGCGATGCATGTTTAGAGTATATACAAAATCACGGTTAACAATAGGAAGTTGTAAAAACAGATGTCTTTTTTATTATGCAACCAAACCAAGAAGCTTTTGAGTCTAAACCTAAAACCAAAGAATTTATCTTTGTAGCACAAGTAATCATTACTAAAGTGCGTGCATTATATTAAAGTGCACAAGTACTCATTACTAAAGTGTGTGCATTATATTAAAGTGCATATTAAAGTTCACCCAATGTAGAAGGGAGAAACTGTTTTTCCATATTCCTTCTCTCCTTTTATTTGTCCCTCCTTCCCCCCTCTCACTTCATCTTTTTCCCTTTCCTTATTTTATTCTCTCTTTTTCCTATTGTCTCCCTCCTATATTGGGCTCATGCCCCCTTTTGCAAACTTCCTCCTCTCTCTCCCTTGTCCCTCCACACTATGTTCCTCCATTTTTCTCTCTCTCCCTCTATATTTCTCTCCTCTCTCTGCCCATCTTTCCATATCCATTTCTCTCTATGTCTTTCTGCCCCCCCCCTTTCAAAATCCTTTTCGTATCTAATCTCTCTACCGCCCCCCATGTTCATTCTTTCTATCTCTTTTGCCCCCTCGATGTCTCGCCTTCTTTCAATCTTCATCTACCGTTCTTTCCCTTTCCTATTATGTATTATTATATATAGATAGCTGATATATATCTCCCCCCACTCTCTCCTTCCATTCCATCCCGCCTCTTCATTGTTTTCTCTCTCCATCCCCCCATCTCTCTATATCAACTTATCTCTTTCCCTTACTAGAATCGCCCACTCTCTCAACCCCTTCCTATGTCTCCCCTATCCTTATTCCTCTTTCTATAGCTCTCTCATCTCTCTCTCTTCATTTCCTCATCTATCTCTCTCTATCAACCCTTTCCCCCTCCCTTTTCTCTCTCCCCATGCCACCCTCCTTCTATCTCTCTCACCCTTTCCACATTTCCTTCTTTCCCTTTGTCAATATCTTTCTCTCTCTCTTTCTTCACCCATCTCTCTCTTCCTCTCCCCTCTAACTGTAACCCCTGCATATCTTCCTCCTAATCCATATTCTCTCTATGACCCTTTATTTCTCCATCGTATATCCCTGTCTTTTCTCTTATCTCTCTCCCACCCCGTGACATCTCTATCTCTTTCTTTCCCATGTCTCCTCTTTTTTCCCTTTCTCCTTAACCCCATTCTCATTTTCCCTCTATCTCTCTTTCTTGCTCCCTATCTCCCTTCTTCGCTCACCCCTCTCACTTGTCTCTCTCCCTCCACCCCCTATCCCCATCCCTTTCTCTCTCTTCCATGTTCCCTAAATGCCTCTATCCTTCCTTCCCACCTTTAATTTAATTATCTTTTTCTTTTGTCATCTATTATCAAATAATTATATAATTTTTAGTTATTTTTTCTTTTTGCCATCGATTAACAAATAATTATATAATGTTCTATTAAGCATGCATTGTGTGTCTGATTGAGCAATCAACCATTTCAATCCGTTTATTTGATCATTTGTTTCCATCCTTTTACTGGTCATTTACCCGTTGGTTCATTTGAGTATCCACTTCAATGGCAATGAAATTGGAAATAGGCACTAATTGGACTAATTTTTGAAGAAAAATCCAAAGCTAGGGTTTCAGTTACATGCGTCTGTCGCTCCAGGTTCTATGTAATAAGGAAATCGATCTCTACCAAAACTAGGAAGGGATATAATTAAAAGGAAGAAGTAGGAGGTTCCTTACCTTCTAGTATGAAAACCCTAGGGATGCTTGTCTGGGCAAGCCATTGAGCTTTTGATGGACAATATGCAATTATGATGCGAATGTTGGAGAGTGGATTCACTTAAGAAAGAAAGCAATATTCCTTCCCCCTGTTCTTTACTACATTAAAAGTTCTTCCTGTTTCATGCGCTCTTCCAGATTAGTGAGGGCAGTTGTTTCTTCTATAATTAATGCATCTGATAGACCATAGAGAATGGCTTTTTCTTGTATGACTTCCATTGTCTGCTCCATTTTACATTTCTTCTCTATAATGTTGTAAAATTTAGTTTTGCTCCAACATTTGAGTTGCCTTTTTAGGTGTTTCAATTTTTGTTTGTTAGAATTTGGTTTTTTGTGCTTCCTCTTCTTCTCACCACTCCTTTATGTTTGCTTAGAAATCAAGATGATGGAGACAAAACTTTTTCAGGCAAAAAGACCTATAGCAAGGTTTAGACTGAATGTCTATACTTACGCATATATATGTGTGGCCATATAGATGCTTCCAAAAAAGATGTTCGAGGCGTTGATAGATTCCATGGCTTTACAAAGCGTTCCAATTTTGAGGCTACTTGTTGCGTTGCTTCTCTTTAAATATTCTAGGTGAAAATTCCATTGATAGTTTCAAAATTAACCAGATGCAAGGTCACCATTATGTCTTGCAAGAAAACAAAGTGTACATCAAACCACCTTATCCCTCAACATTTCTCATTCAATGATCTGAGGAGATTGAAGTCTTTGTCGAGGGAGGGGTAGGGAAGAGGAGATTGTGCGTTCCAGCGAAGGATTTGGAGGTGAAAAGCCTTATCCTTATGAGAGGTTAGATCATATACATGAAAAGAAACAGTGTCATTATATAAAATTATTCAAAATTAGACCATAAAGATGTGGAATGCAACAAACATATTTAAAATTAGGAGATCTTATTAATACATTATTTTTAATGATTTTGGAAAAATAAATGCTTTTATGGAAATTAGGTATAATAATTTATATATATTATTAAAATAAAATTATGTGCATATTTTAAAATATTTTTTTAGTTTAAATTTTCAAAAACAAATCTTAATAATAAAACACTAATTACAGAATATTTATTTGATATGATGTAAGAATATATATCTATAGATATATCTAACTAAGAATCCGAAGATTCTTAAAATATTGTAAGAAATTGATGTTTGAATTAATATAATACTAAGATTCTAAATATTTAAGGAAATTAATGCTCTTATTAATATAAGTAAATCATTTGAATTTCACTTATATCCATCAATTTGGAAAGTAATATGAAATTTACCTTTTATTAGATATTTGATATGAATTTTATTTTATGTTATAATAAAATATTTATATGTTACTGATTTAAGAATTTTAACATTTATTTACCTAAGATTAAAGTTTTTAGCATTTATTATGCTAGTTATAAAAATTTATTGTAATTAACATATTTATGAAAAACCTTCAAAAATTTGGGCAAACCTTTTACCCATCTTCATCAATAACTTGAAACTAACTACTAAATCCATTTAAATACAAGATGAAATAGAATATAACAGTGAGAAGAAGTCCAAGAATGTTGTCGAGTTGTTTTTATGGCAAAATGAAGTTTTCTTATTGCACGGGTTACTTCTGCGGAGAGGTTTTGGGACGTGTTTCACCATAATTGTTAAGCATCTCTGTCTTAGACTCGCTGGTTTTCAAGCACGTGTAAAAGATTCCGATGTTTGTAGAGCATGGTATATTGGTTAAAGGAGGGCGCGCCAATGTGTTTCTAGAGCATAGTATAGTAGTTAAAGGACAGCTTGTAGGAATGCCCTTGGTGCACGCGTTGCCGTCTCTTGACGACTGGACTCGGTGAAGCTTGGAATTATATACGAAATTAGGGTTCACTTTCTCGTCCGCTGCATGTTTTGGATTCCCACGGGAAAGAGTTTGAAACGCTCTTCTAGCGTGGAATAAAATGGTGGATGATCCTAAAATGGTGGATGATCCTGACCATTCTGAAAGTCAAACAAAAATTTACAATTGACATAATAATCATGGAGATGGAATCCATCTATCGAATAATCGACTAAAATAAAATACAACTCATGATCGACTAGCGTGGAATACCTCTTTAGTTACCCTAATACTTCACGTCTCTCTTCTCTATTCCCTCGATGCTGCTTTTACAATTTCTACATAAACAAGCTCTTGCTGCACTACTTCTTTGTATCTCGATGCTTTGCTTTGCACAGAACCAACTAAAGAGAACATGGGCAACCATACGGCCTGCCTGACGGTGGGCAATAACAAGAAAACCATCCAACTGGTTTGCTCAGATGGCACCCTTCACATCCTTCATAAATCCCTCAGTGCCGCTCAGATCATTCAAAAATTCCCTCAACATTTAGTCTGTCACTCCGTTCCATTCTATATTGGACAGAAGACGCCCGCTCTCTCTCCAGATGACCAAATGAGAGTGGGTAACAAGTACTTCCTTCTACCCTGTTGAAAATATAATTTCAACTGCACGAACAGTTGAACCGCGCAGCGGTACCCAACCCCAAAACCACAACATTAAAAACCACAAACCAGCCGGTAAGTATATCGCACCGCTTTTGCATAAAGGTAGTTTCCGTACACAAGAGCTCCGATACAACTTGGACCTGACGCGTGGATGAGGCGTGACATCAGCCTCTAACATTTATCGGAAGGTAAATGTCGACCAAAAAGGGCCTTCCGATATTCATCTCCTTCGTTCGATGTGCTCCTCCATTCTCCACCGTTGATTGCTCCAAGCTGCATACGGCCAACATTAAATATTGTGTGGAGTAAAGTTCGGTGAAAAAGACCTTCCGATATTCACCTCAGCCGTTGGATTCGAGGAGGGGCAATCAACGGTTGACATGCATCATGACGCTGCATACGGGCCCGCATCAAATCAAATTGCGTGGAGTAAAGTCAAGTTGAATTTTGACCATACATTATTAAAGTTTTGTCATAATGCTTAGGTGGATTATTAAATTTTTGATTACTGCAAGTATGGGCATAAATTAAATTATGGCATGGGCTATGTCATATAGTGTTAATTTTATTGTTTTTAATTTTTATGGCCGTAAGTTTGTTTTTAGTAGAACAAGTAAAAACATATGTTGGTTGACCAATTTTTTGTAAGTGTAAGAAATGTAAAAACGCAAAGCAGTGCAGGAGCGAAGAAGGCGAATATGTGAATGAAGAAAACCACGGGGAAGTTTGTATCAAAACCATGAATTGTTTCACGTAGCAGTGAAAAGGGAACAACAAGTTTTGCAGTAATTCCTTGTAATCTTTGTTTTCACACAACAGTGAATGTAAATGAAATTTTTACACACAGTGGTGTAAAATTTCAAAGAAGACAGAGTAATTTTTGTTGAAATGTTTTGGGGAATCCCTCTCAGTAAAGAGGATGAATATGTAGCATTAATTTTGTTTTAATGAATAGAAAATCTTTTGGTGGATACTCTGTTCTCAGTAATTTTTTTTTAAAGGCTTCCCTGTGCAAAAAGATACTAGAGTAAAGAAAACAGAGCATTGCCTCTGTGTGTTTTATTTTTTGTGTTTTTGGGTTTCGCAAGAAAAATCCCCAACAGTGGTATCAGAGCAGGCTTAGGCTCTTTGAAGGTGTCAAAGAAGCTGAAGGAAGGAGTTGCTGACTGCAGCAGTGTCTCAGCAGAAGTGTGAGGACTCAGTCAAAGATCCAGGTATTTTTCAAGCCAGTGATTTTTAAAATATACAGTCAAGAAATTGCAGCATAACTAAGGAAGCAAGGAATGGCCAGCACAAGCACTGGTATGGGTATGTTTAGCACCCAGCTTCCACAGTTCAATGGGAAGAACTATGACTATTGGGCAATAACTATGAAAGCCATGTTTGCCTGTCAAGATTTATGGGAATTAGTTCAAGATGGTTATGAAGAACCAGCAGATGAAAATGAGTT
>APFE030080517.1:0-25353 GCA_000404065.3 Pinus taeda
TGGGACCGCGACTACATAGCGCTGAAGCCTGATAGGAATATCATCTATGGTAGTCTCTGGTATATCTGCCGTCAGACACTCTAGATCCTGCTCCAACTCAGCTAGCGTCTCTGCAACTGCGTCCTGTGGGGCCGATACCGGTGCAACTGGATGTCTCCTCTCGAAAGGCCGGAGATTGGCTAGACGCCGTGGACCTATATCTGCATTTTGAAAATTTTACTGTCAGTTTTGAGACGATATTTGAAAACAAAAAATATAGATAATTTAAAACACTTGTGAAAAATGAATATACCTCTGTCATCCCATTGTTCTCCCTGTGGAAGAACCATGTCCGGATCTCCACGAAAATCCATTTCGGCATAAGGAAAATCCTGAATGGCAAAGACCTGGTTCTCCAACCAGTGAAAGGAACTTGCAGGAAATCGGGCGACTCCCGCTCCCTCATCAGGATGCCGGGCCATCACCGCAATCCATCGCATCAACTTCGGCTCTTGAGGATGCCCAACCTCAACTGTGAGATGCTGTGGGATCAGCATCAGAACTCTCTCTAAGGAAAATCTCACAACCAAAGGCCTATACCTAAAATTCTTTGATTGCCCGTTCTTTGCCCTAGTCAGCTGGCCCGTCATATTGGCCAGCGCAACATCGCAGCAATTGAAAATGGTGCCTCGGTAGCAATCAATCGCCATCCGCATTTGGGACCCGGTGGCAAGGTGTAATGTGGCTGCGCCGTAGAGTCTGGTAACTGTAAAGGAAATCACCATAAGTTCAGCACGAGATATGAATTTGATTTTGATCCCCTTCTCCTCGTTCTGATTGCTGCACCACTCTAGCCGAAGACTAGCAAGGGATTGGCCACCTGACCTAGTTCCGAATAGAGATAGGTGCTCGCCCATGTTAGGCAAACCAGTGAGAAAATATATGTCTGAGGGCTCTATCTCGAGCTGGTGCTCTCCGATATAAAAGCACTGATCCTGGACGTTCCACCTCTCGACCAGCCACTCTAAGAATGGCACCTGGGCCCTCATGCTAGGTATGGCCCAGTATTTGTAAAGACCACATGCCTTTAAAACATCAATGGAAGGTTGATGATTAATTGCGGAAAAATCAACGTCTTTGTGTTCTCTTTTGTGCCAATCAAGCATGGTGGGCAATCTACACACCAAAAAACAAGCATTAGAAAACATAAAATCAAAAACTAATGGTTCAATCTGGAGATGGGATTTGGAAATCCGCTTTACACGGAATACGCACCCCGCCTTCAGAAACAGAGTGCGGGTACGCAGCTATGCTGAAGATAGGTTGCGTACCCCGACCATTTTCCCATTAAAGAAAATGTCGGGGTACGCAGGTTACCCATGGGATACCTGCGTACCCCGAGGAGCGCATCCTAAAACCCCAATGCCTCCAAAAAATCAAACTAAGGCTAAAAATCAAATTCTAAACGGATGAAATTGAAGAGGAGGATGTTGTGGATTACCTGGAAGTGACGGCACTCGATTTCGACAGTCTAATTTTCCGCAATGTCCATGGGAAGTTTCTTGCCAAAAGCCCTTTTTTTCTACCTCAACAGTAAAATGGTAAAAATGACATGGTAAAAGGTCTTTTTATAGGTTTTTTGGATAAACAAATACTAAATTTGTTTATTTTTCACCATGGAAGGACATTTTTCAATGTATTTTTTCCTATCTTAAACAGGTATGAGTAATATGTCGTTTGTGTGCAGGACAAAAGGATTTACAGGAAAACTTGTCATTTTTTCACAAACCAAACATCAGAGTCATCTTTTAAGCCCTTTTCTGACTCTAAAAAATGAAAAGACTGCCGAGCGTTTCTTTTACACTCGTTAAAACGAAATTAAAAGATGGTCCCCTTACAACCCTTTTCTGACCGAAAAAACAGGAAAAGATTGCCAGATTTTTGTCCTTTCAAATTCGATACTGGAAATAAAACGACGTGTCCTTGATCGCTTTTTACTTTTCAGGTCAAAGACACTAATCATGAAAATATCCTTGGTCGCAAGATCAAGCGGTTCTCCTCAAGTA
This sequence comes from Pinus taeda, assembly GCA_000404065.3. Taxonomy (NCBI): domain Eukaryota; kingdom Viridiplantae; phylum Streptophyta; class Pinopsida; order Pinales; family Pinaceae; genus Pinus; species Pinus taeda. The sequence continues at coordinate 2,046 of APFE030080517.1, forward strand.
TTATTTTATACTTTTTCGGGCTTGGGAGACACAAATTTACGAAAAAGGTCAACCCTGGAGTCTTCTTAATTTTTTTCAGACTCTCTAAAAATGAAAAACGCCAAGTTTCTCCTATACTGACTCGTTAAAATTTCACAGTAAAGGACCTGTTCTATTACAAACAGGAACGGACCACTCCTTCTTGGGGTTCGAATCAAAAACTAAGTTGGACTCATCCGAAGGATGAGCTTACAAACAAGCATATGTTATCCTCCTCAAGCTTGTAAAAAATAAAGAGGTACTTGCCAGAAATGGTGGGGGGAAAATGAGAAGAATGAGCCTATTTGATATCCTTTTGTCTCAAGAAAAACCTTACTACCACTCTTGACCACGACACTTTTTCATTCACCTGGGTTGGGAAATCCTTTGCCTCACAGTTGATCAAACCACATTGAAATTCTTCAGCCGGGTTCCGGGTATTAACTTTGAGTCATTCGTTACCAAGCCATCTGTTGTGTCGTTATGTGTTCAAGAGGTTTGCAAACAAAACATTCAACTACAAAATACCTATCATCCATTTTGACCATCCCTGAGTCAGTCCTTACAACAACATTTCTTCAACTTGAACTATGATTTCGTGTCGCGGGCTTGCCTGCAACGAGTCGCTTTCTATCGACATCAACACATTATCTAGAAAGTTGACTTAGAAATCATCAGTACCTTGAAGTCTGCATGCATCAATGGCAGGTTTCTCGCCTTCGACGTCAGTTTACATCATTGACTTTTGATCGAAGGACCCCGTGAAATGTTCGACATCGACTCATTCATTCACATCTTATGGATTGTACTAGGTACTTTGAGAACCATTGACATCACTGGTGGTCTCTCTCACACTTGTTAACAGTTTACATCATCGACTGGTAATCAAGTGGTTTCTACCATGTTCGACATCGACTCATTTATTCGCATGGCTAGAATCGTACCGTTTTGGGAAGTAGAAATGAAGACCCTCGATCTAGTTTCCACCATCGAGGCTGCGAGGAGTTTTGTACTCATTATATAGTAGACCAATTATAAATAGATGGCTGCATCCATACTGTGTCTACATGAGTCTATGATTATGATGTACTATGACATCATTCCTGTATCAGAGTAGTAGTTAGTTTGTTAGTTAAAGTTTTTTGATCTGAGTATGGGAATACCTACCTCAGCGATGATATAATCTTATACATGTATTTTGTGTTCAAAATTGTAGGTTCTGACTGGGCTCTCCACAAGATATTCCTTGAAATGATAAAGTACTTCACCCTTCCTAGATGATATAAAACCCTAATCTATTAAAGGCTTCGCACTTTAGGGGGCAATCTGTTACACTAAAATTTGTCACCATGACTATTTGTAGTTAGTATGGCTCCATCAACAATCATACTATCCTCCTTGGCAAGCCTCATGCCTCTGCTCTCCATGTCAAACTTCAAGAAAGAGAGAAAGTCATCAAAAACATATTTATCTCTAGGTACGCAGATTCTCTCATCCTTACCTGCGTCCTTGCACGCTCTGTATGTAAAGGGGTGGGTGCGTACTCCTATAAAGGTCAAAAGGCGCGAGCTTCATCTTAAAAAAGTTACTTGTGGTCATTTCTAGATCATTCTAGAAGCTTGTTTGACGTGTATTGAGCGCCTCCAGATGGTTCATGTATCCCTATGAAAGAGGAACTTATCCCATCAAGGGAGGAACTACCCCATCCAAAGAGGGGCTTATCCCATTGATGATGGACCTGATTAACTTCCTCTAGAGCATTATAAATATAGGCATTGGGCCAGAGGAGGGGAGGTTGAAAGCTGAACATTCCAAAGGGTAGATGCTACTGGAATTAGGACTTCCTTGCAGAAGCTTGTGAGGAGAGATTACCATCTTTTCTTGTTTCATTTGGAAGTGGGTGAGCTTATCAAAGTAAAGGAAAACTCTTGCTGGACCCTGGGAGGAACTTGCACAACACCAAGGCTCAGGTTGTAATGGTTTCTTTTGTTTCCTATTAATACAAATAAGTCCATTCTTCTCAACAATTTGTTATTAATGAGTTGTTTCATATACGCCTTGGTCTGTATGTTGAATACGTTTTATTTTATGAGATATTCAGGTGCTATTTAATCATTTGATTGTTAGTGAACACAGGTTTCGAAGTGAAGGAGGAGCTCATCCGGATCGACGAGGCTGGACTACTACAACAGCATTGGACTACAGGTAGGATCTAAACACTTGATTTCTTGTATGGTAAATGCATGTTTAGAGAAGGATTGTTCTTAATTGTCTTGTTTGTCACTAGAAAGCCTTAAGATTCTAGGGAGGTTGGTTTTGTTCGCAAGATTAACTCTTTCCGCAGGACATGGGGGTTTTAGTATTTTGTCCTCATTTTATTTGAATTTGTTATTTAAACTATCATTGGTGTCTGAGATTTCCTGATTTGAACACTTGATTTTTCATCTTTGATTTCTTTTGGTTCTGCTGCTAAAATTTGTTCAATGTTGTTAGGATTGGTTTCAGCATTGTACAGAATGAATGAATCCATATCAGATTGTACCAAGTAGATAGGGAAATTTTGTGGTCTTTCTTGACTACTTACTACATATTTCATCAGTGTTTCTCTGTATCACTTCTTAGGTTGGCCAAAAACCAAGATAGTAGCATAAGACATGTCCAATTGAAGTGATCCCTGAAGTTTAGCACCCCAGGACCTGGATAATAACATTCCATATTTTGGTGGAATATCTACCACTACTATATTCATCAGGATTGTTTTTGCAGGGTATTGAACTAAAGAAACACACAAGTCCTTTATTAATCCTAAACATTTCACCCGACTAGAATCAAAAGAGAAAAGGTCTTTGTATGGTCTAGTGATATCTAGGTCTAATTTCTCCATAACATACTTGGGCATTAGGTTATGTGATGCCCCAGAATCAAACATGGCATTGTGAAGGATTTTATCATGTATATTTAGGCTCACATAGAAAGGAGGAACACTTCCTTCCAAATGTTTCCCATTCACTTCAGGGCGAAAGATTGATTCTGGTTGGTCATCAAAAACATTCACAGAGTCTTCATTTCCAGTGATTTTAAGTGATCTATTGATTTGACTTCGGTAGGAATCATGTTTAGCTAGTTCAGACAATGGAACAACAATCTTTAATTTGCCTACTTCAGTTTCTAGATCGAAAGGTTTCTCTTTTTGAGCTTTTATGTTTCGAACAATGGGATTCTCTCTGTTTTCTAGGCTTTCCTCCTTTTCAAGAGTAGAGTTGAGATTTACAGCTTCTTCTAAATTGTCTTCTGGACGTTCTTCCACAGTTCCCTTGAAAGGGGGGGAAGTGGAAGGTTGTCTATCATTTTGTTTACTAGCAAAGACATCTTCTATTATTGGATTAGGGGGGTTATTGTTTTATTTAGACAAAGTTTTTACAAGGGTAGTAGCTGCTTTAACTTTGTAGGTTGTCTTGAAGCTTTCTGTTTATTGGCTTCAAGAACATCTATTCTTCTACTCCTTAAGTTGTACTACTTGTGCACTTCGTAGATAGTTGTGTCATATCCCTCCCTAAAGTCAAATGATTCTCCTGACTGAGTTAGAAATTGTTTGAGAATGTGAGCCTCTTGATCCTTTGAGTTAGGAAAACTTCCCCTTCGTTGCTAAGTCCCATCAGATTTATCTGAGTGTTTTTTGGGGGACTTTCAGAGCTAGAAGCTTCTACATAAGTTTCCTGCAAAGGAGGTCTAATGTTTTGATCTGGACCAGTCTTCCCAGGGTTTTGGTTTTGGTTTTTCCGGAAGTTTGGATTCCTTCCTGTGTTGGTATGCTGACCATCCCAAGGGGATTTCCTTTCTATTGTCTCCACTCTATCTCCTAATATTTCCATACCTTTGATTATAGCATCCAATTTTTGTTCAATAGGTGAGGCTTCTTCTTTCACTGGGATCCTTCTTTCACTTCTAACCTTGGCACGTTTGGACATCAAGTTAGCTTCAACACTAACAGCTATACTTTGCATCTCTTCCAAAGTTCTAGGGGCTCGTTCCCTTAGCTAAAAAGCCATATCAAAGTCAAATCTGTCAGAGAACTTGATTAGGGCTAAATCAAATGGGGGTCTAAGGTTTTGAGGTATAGCATTGTAAATAGTGTTGAACCTAGTGCAGTAATCTTGCACAGTTTCTTGGGTTCCTATTTTAAGGTTTTCATATTCAGATAGGCTCTGCATTGGATCTTTCTTATTCTCCCAACGATTCAAGAATTGTCTATAAAGGGTTTCTAGGCTATCTATGTTGTTTTCTCTTAGAGCACTAAACCAAGTTCTGACCCCCCCAGTTAGACTCTGAACAAATATTCTCATTCTTACATCATCATATCAATCTCATATATTTCAAAGTAGTTAGCGATTTTTTGGTATGTTGTTGAGCAATGTAGGTACCAGTACCATCGAATAGAGTGATTTTACTTTGGTAGTCTTGAGGCATGGCACCTAAATTGGTTGGTAAAACTAGGAGGGTATACTTGTTTGCCATAGCTACAGGTAATGATGGAACAACAGGTGGGGTAGGGGGTAACAATGGGAATGTGGGTTGTGGATGGAGGGGTAGAAGGAGGGGTTTGTGGTGGAGTGTTTTGGGGTTGGGATATATGAGGGGATGATGAGGAACTTGCAGAAGCAGTAGTGACTGTAGAGGGATCAGGTGTTCTTTCATAAGTACGCTCAGATTGTATTGAACTTTGTCAATATCTGTTTATTAAGGAACTAATAGCTTCAAATTGTAAATCTTCAATAAACACTAGGTCTGGAACCAAGCGGATCAATTCAGAGTCAGAAAATGTTACAAACAAAGAGGTCTCAAACTATTCATCAAAGGGTTCATCCTCAAGATAAATCCACCTTACAGGGCAAGATCTTGATCTGTAGATGGGTCAACAACTAGCAGTACTTTCTTGACTTTCCTGTCTCCTAAGAATTCTGGAGATCAGATTAGGGTTATCAAACACAGGTGGTGGATTTGGATCAGGATTTGACCCAGTGTAACGAGTCCTTTCTGAAGCCAGATTTCTTGGTTATGATTTTCTAAATTAATATCAACAACAACTTCTATGATTTCTTTAAGATGTTTCAGATTTGAATTTAAACATTCCTAAAGATTTGTTTAACTAAGGAAAGGGTTCATGTTTAGTTTATAAACTAAACCAGAGATAGACTAAAGCAGTGTTCATCTAGTTATGCACTTGCAAAGCAAGAGTAGTTCGAAGGCTACCTAGCTAACTTCAGGCTCTGTCTGTAGTTTATAAAGTAAAAAACAATAAAACCAAATTTTCGTTACCCAGTAGAGTCGCCACTAAGTTATCACTCAAATTTTCCCAGAAGTTGTAAGAAGAGGGAAAGGGGTCTGAGGTAACTACAAATAAACTTTTAGGTATAGAATCTAGCCAATCTGTACCCAGAGAGGGCTCTCTCTTTAAGATTTAGCTTGGTTTTGAAAGATATTATGCTAGTTATTAGAGCTCGGGAGGGGTTTTAATTTTGTTTGGTGAAATTCAGTAGCAGAGGGTCATAACTAAGTAGTTTAGACCATTGGGCTAATGGAGTCAATAGAATATGGCTCAACTGGATTTGGTTTCTCAACAAAGGATGGCTTCATAGGGAAAGATAGCTAAACAGGGAGAAAATAGAGACTTGAAAAGATGGGATGGACTTAAAAGGGATGAAGGGAAATTAAGAATCCTTCAACATGTTTTAAGAGAAAAGAACTTGACTGATCACCAATAAAGAGCAATTAAGAATTCTTTACTAAATGATCAAAATGAATAAACTAGGAAACGGGAGCAAATAAAATTTCACTGTTTATGCTAGTTTAGAAGAAAACATTGAGAATAAAAACGATTGAAGATAGATTGCACTCAAGAACTTTCTGAATTATAATTTTTCGTTTTGATATTCAATCTGAAACATAATTGACATAATAAACAAGAAAACAATACCACATGAGATATAAAATACTTATTTGTCCGGTGTTTTGCACATGAATCATGTGAAAAGTCCTTAGCATTAATTCTTCATCCAACGAGCCATGAAATTTTTTTCCAATAGCACTTTATTCCAAAGTAATCAGATTTACAACAATGTCTAAGAATCAACCCTCAATACTCTAAATGAGGGAGTAAATTTTACAATAAAATATCTCATTACAAAGTGAGATATATTCTAGGATGACTAACCATATGTTACATGAAAATAGAGACAGATGGTCTCATAGATAACAGATAGAGGCAAATGGATGGTTTGTTGTCCCTATTCTTGAGAATGTGCTAGAGTTAGGCCCTATGATTTGGCAGCTTACTGTCTTTGATGTAATTATATGTTGGTTGCTCTGTTTTAATCTTCTTACTGATACACTTTAACCTTCTCTAATACTCTTTACCTCTTTAATCTCTGGTTATCCTCTTTAGCATCATTGACTGTAGTAAAAACCAAAATTTAATTTTTACCAAGGATTAGTTACAAAATTTCTAACATTTCTTCCCACCATTTTGGCTATGGTATTCTGGTTTTTTGAAGTTTTCTGATGGTTTCATCAGTTTCAGTGTACCTGAAAAAAGTAGGCTGGACTGGAAACCAATGCTTTAGCTCATGCTCAACATAGAAGAAGTTCTCTAGAATGTCATAGAGAACTCTACCTGTAGGTAGTGCCTTTGGTGCTGATGTGCTAGTTGATGAAATTGCCTGATTATTATCATATTGATCCAGTTTGTCAACATAATCTATGTGTCTCATCAATTTATCATTTATAACTAAAGGACTGGGTAGTCCTTTGTTCTGCAAAATACCAAATTTCTCCATAAAAGCATTAATTTCCTCCTGCATATCCTAGCATCTTCTTTCTAAATTTTGCATTAGAGACCTTTTAGTTAATACCCTTTTGACTTCTAGAATAGTCCCTGTTCTATATTCAATGCCCAGTTCTTGAAGCTGGTGCTTATTCTTATTATTCAAAAACTTTATGAACCTGGTGGCTTCCTCAGACATCTTTCCTAATTCTGCTCTTGTCCTCTGAATTTCTTCTCGGGCTATCTTTACCAAATCAATTTGCTCAAAAATTATTTGTACCAATGGCCAAACATCATTTATTGACTGAGTGATGTTGGTCCATAGAATCTTCTTCATGTCTGTCAGAGTCTTGTCAAATGTGAGATATTTTTCTAATGATTTCACCTTTTGCTCTAACACCACTTTTTCTGAAAAAACTTATCTTTAAAAGGTCATATTTGTGTCCTAAGGTACCATATTGTTCTTTTACCTTTTTCAACTCTGAAACTTGGAGTTTCATCTCTTCCATTGATTTTATCAGTTCCTTTGTACTTAGATTTGAAATCCCTGCTGGTGCTATTCCTGTGCCTGCTTCTATGGTTGTACCTGTGACCACCTCAGCTATGAATGCTGGAATTTTTGGTGCTAGAGCTATTCCAAGGGTTGAATGGACTACAGTTGAGACTACTGGTATCACATTGGGAGGCTAAGAGGTCGACTCTCCCTACTTGTCCTTCAATGATTTTTCTAATTATTGCTTTGTCTCATTCAATCGTTCATTAAGTTTTAAGAGTAAGTCCATCAAATCTTCTTCAGATTTTTGCTTTATGATCTCAGTAGTCTATGGATGTCTTGAAGGAGGCAACTTTAGCTACTTTCTTAAGGCAACTATGTCTTCATATTTCTTTTTAATTAACGCTTGTGCAGCCTTCACATCTTCAGGATCATCACCCAACCTAATGATCAATTCTTCTAAAGATTTTATTTTATTGTCTTCAGCCTGTGAGGAGGCTTTCTCTAGTTGTAGTTGGGCAGTTGTATTATTCAAGGAATTTTCCAGTCTATGGGCCACATAACCTCACCAGATAATGTAGTATAAATCATCTCCCCTATCTGTTTGTGCAATTCAATTTGATCCAAAGGATGAATGTCCTTTACCATGACCTCAAAATTGGTTCTGAGATAGTATTCTGCTGATTGAGGTTGTTGCAAGTTAGGTTTGAAATAAATCATTATCATTTTTCCTTCTTTGATGTCATAGGCTGACATCAATTTTTCCTTCTTTGATTAGTGGGAGCCATTTTCAGATATTGCTTGTAAACCTCGATCCTCAGTGGATAATTTCTGGCTTTTATTTCTATAAACTTCTTCTTGATATCTGAAGTATCCTTTCCTTGTGGCCTGAAAGATGATACCTCTGCACTTTTTTGTCTCTCCAGCTCCTGTCTCTATGAGCTAGTAGATGTACCACCTATTGGGAAAGTTTGATGACTATCTACCCATTCTTTCCTTTGACTATCAGTAATCTCTTCAAAAAATTCCTCCTCTGAAAGAGGATTTTTTCTATGCCTTTTAGCACCAGGTTGTTCTGAGGGTCCATTGGCAGGGGTAGCTACTTCCCTGTCTTTCTTTTTATTCTTTTCCTCACTCAGAGGAGTTTGTAGGATTGGGGGTTCTCCCTCATTTCCCTGTGTTGGAGGAGCTTGCATTTGGGCCTGTTCCTTAGAATTTTTGGGCTTCTTAGACATTATAGATTGCTCTATGGCTTGAGTACTGGCCTCTGGTCCCTTTCCCTTGGATGTTCCTGTAACTGGTGTGCTGGTATCTTGTGAATGCTGCTTAGAGGTTTCTGTTGTAGAGGCACTAATCCCTAACCTTTGAGAAGACTCAAATCGTACCTATATTTGGGAAATGAACAGTGTAATTCAGGTGTTGGTTGCAACTAAAGGGCTCTGGGCTGCATTGGCTACAAGTTTTGAGCAGGTTGGCAGTTAGAAACTTCAAACTAGTTAACCTCAACGTCCTTTTTCATGGGAGCACAGGTTTGTTATAGAAGTATTTGGCCATTGCAACCCCAATCGCATATGTCCATAAAACCAAGGGCTTCTAAGTTCCTAAAAGTGTTGTTTCATACCCTAAAGAAGCAAGGTCAGCTGATTACATCATCTCCCAGAAGTTCTCCATGAAAAACTACTTAGAACTGGTCAAAACTAGACCATACAGACTGTCCAGTGATAAGGGTGCGATGCATCTCACCTGCCACATGCAAAAGTGTGATGCATATTGGAAATCCCTTATGTAGGGTGTGATGAGCGAGAGAAAACAAATGGCAGAGGCAGTTGGCTAGGTGGAAACCTAGAGAATATTCTAGAAACTACCCATTTGACACTTGCCTCTCTGAATTTTCTTAGGGATGAGTAAGAGATCATGAAATCTCCAAGTGGAACCAATAAATATTAGAGAGAGGACACTAATCAAAGTCCTATAAGCTGAAACAACCACCTGCAAACATCTATATATGGATCCCTCATCCTAGGGATCCAGAGGCTGGAATTTTTTATTTTGTAAGGAAGTGTTGTTGGTTTTTATGTGCAACATGACATTGTTGGGTGATCTAAGCTTTTCATGAGGTGAAGAGGGCTTTCATGCTGGGAGGATGGCATTGGGTCAGACCAATGGGTTGTAATCCTCTCTTCTACTACTTCTATCAATAAAGCTATTTGAGTTTTCCTCCATGCTCTTGTGTATCTCTGAATCTTGTATTGATATATGCATTTGTATGGTTAATATACATCTAATCCTATATTGTTTATGGTTATAGATCTCTATGCTTTGATGGTATTATGCTAGTTTGACTCTATAGGTGTTCTTTGAAGTGGAATAAGTAAGGAAGGAGTGGCGAAGCTCTGTCAAAGGGGAGAGGAAATAAGCAAGGAGCCAAATGAAAGATTGAGATTGGTACTCTCTACTTCTCTCCCATCTATCTCTCATAAAGGAAAACAAAAGTAACTTTAGTTTGTTTTTTTCTAAGATAGCTACCTGTCTTAGTGGGACTAATAGCTCTGAATGGACACTAGTTTTCTCGATAACAAAATGGTGACTCCACTGGGGAGCGAATAGCTTGTTTGCTTGTTTATATTTGTTTGATTTATAAACTACAGATGGAGCCTGAAGTTAAGCCAACTAGCCTTTGAACTGCATTTGCTATGCAAGCGCAAAGTAGATCGACGCTGCTTTAGTCTATCTCCTGGTTTTGTTTATAAACTGAACAACTAACTTGCAAACATCCTAAGTGCCCTAGTGGTGGCTCAAGTAACCTCATTAGATCAGCCCCTGTGCTTTGTATTTACTAACTATCATTATCTCAGCCTAAATCCCTGAACTAAGCTACAAACTGTGACCAAAAACCAAGCTAAAGTCTCGTCCCTTGACCATCGCACTATCTCCTTTTGGTATGGATGCATCGCACCTCCCATGTGTTGTAGGTGAGATGCATCCCTGTTTTCCTGTGTTACATGTGCGATGATCAGATAAGACTGTTTTTGCCTCCAGATTTTGGTTTTTCTTCATTCTCTTTAACTTTATTAAGGATTTTTGTTGTCTGTGATTAGTATACGACTATTGAAACTCCCTTCCTTTGCATTATTCAGCCTCCATTGTACAAAGAATTGTGAATGTTTTTATGTATTTTTCGCCATCTACAGTTCTCTTTTGCAAACAGTAGCTTAATCGAACTGTCGTCTTTCGATTTGAAAGTGTCGCAAGTGTCGTTTTCAATCAAAGAAAAGAGTCTTCTTCTTGTTGATAGTCGATTACACTTTTGCCATTGTATTTGATTTGAATTAATAGTATTCCAAGTGTCAAAATCAGTTTTCAAATTAAAGCTGAAAGTGTCACTCTTAGCCTTCCTTTCATTTTTCAAATTCGAAATCGCAAAGTGTTGTCTTAGCCTTCCTTTCGTTTTTTGAATTCGAAATCGCAAAGTGGTCTTCCTTTCATTTTTTTGAATTTGAAATCACAAAGTGTCGTCTTAGTCTTCCTCTCGTTTTTTGAATTCGAAATCGCGAAGTGTCATCTTAGTCTTCCTTTCGTTCTTAAAAATAAAATTGTTAGTACTGTCGCTTTGAAAGAAGAATAGTTCAAATCTGTACTTGGCATTCTTTTTGTCATTCACACATTAAGAAAGTGGAAAAATACATGTGCATTTTCATTTAGACTGCTTGTGGAGATTGATTTAGGACAGTGCATATTAATGTGTGCTCTCTGCTCCATGTTGAAAGAATTTCACTTCTCTTTCCTTAGTAGCTAGGATTTTCATTGCAAAAAGAGAAAGTAAACGTCTGTTTATCATCTTAGATTGCATATTTAGGAGTCGTATATCTACATCACACAGTGAACCTTAAAGGAAAACATCTTAAGAAAGATCAACTATAAAATAAATTTCAATGAACATAAAAACACTTTGGAACCTAATGCACAACATTTAGAAGTCTAGGCTAGAGACGTATTTCGGCATCGTAAAGCCTGGTAACTATCGCTTTCATCGTAGGTTGGGTGATTCCTCCTCTTTGAGATGACAAGTGCCAGTACGGACTTGTGCTCCCAAGTACCGTCGAGTATATATTGGGAGACCACAATAGGCTATATCCTTTATCCTTAGGAAGTCGTGTCTGCCATCCTATCGATCGCAATGCACTGAACACAACATTCAGGAAGATTGACTGCCATACCGTAAAAAGTATTCTGCAGTTTTGTGATTAGTTTGGTAATCCCTCTATCTAGATTTCCAGATTAGTCACTTTCATTCCTTTTCAGACTCCTTAAAAGAAAAGGTCCATCTAAGCACTTGTCACTTCAGGCTCATTAAAAATCGAAGGCAACTAGGGTCATCGTTAGCTTTTTCTCAACTCTTAAAAACTGAAAAAGAAAGTTGTGTCAAAGTGTCATAAAATTCATTTAATTCAGAATAGCATTTTCCCCTTTTTATTTTGAGTTGATCAAGTAATTCGCAATCGTGGAAGAAATTCAATCAAAACCCCATCGTTCGCGAAGACTAACGAGTCAACCGTTTTTGACTCTGGAAACAAAACCATTCTGGGCCAAGCGAACTCATTTAATTGGGTCAAAGTCTCCTGGTTTGTTTGAAGCTTATGTTTCAGCATCCTCAGAGACTCCGGTTGCTCCAACTATTTCTGGTATCCCTGCCTCTACAGAAGAAGTTCCACAGTTACAAGAGGACATTAGAACTAATCCTAGTGTAACGATAAACACTTCTATTCCTGAATTGACTCCATCTAGGGTTGATTCAGAAGGTGTTTCCCCTCCAGTGCCTGTCGCTACAGAGTCTATACCTTCTTTGGCACCAGAAATATTTTACGGACCTGACAGTCTACCTCTTCCGCTTGGACTGATTGCTATAGAAGAAATTACGGAAGATCTTCCATCCAGTACTCCATTGCATTTTGGAACTAGGATCCACCTATATCCTTCTACTTCAAAATATAGTCTGCCTTCATCGCAATTTCCTGTAGAATCACTAGGAAGTCTTTTGGATAGACTCGATATGTCTGGACAACCATCGACATCTAGGACTGTGTCGTCTGATACAGTGGTAGCAGAACCACCTGCCACCACTTCGACAATGTTCACTGGTATACCATCTATCCCAACTAGCTCTCGATGACTAGAGGAAGTCCACCCAGGGGTTGTTTCGACAGTATGGTCTGTGCCCGTTTGTTCGTCTGGAATAATATCTGGAATTTCTTATGTTGAGTCTCAACAAATTGATCCTTCACAAAAATATCAATTTGGGCAGCCCAGTCTCCAAAGGCCAATCTTTCCTTTGAGCACTGGATTGCTGCCATATGGGGGGCAGTATTCTCTTTCATTGTTCCCTCCGGGAGAACAACCATATGAGAGTTTACAATAGAATTCGAGTCAAGCTGAAATCACATCCAGTGGTTGGGTGCTAATACTGCCTCAAAAACAAAGGGTTGTATACTCAATGCAACCAAGTCTACTTGTGTCAAATATCCCCCTACACTGACTATTGTGATAGTGTCGCAAGTACAAGTGTTCCCTGTTGTATGCCAACCTCAATTTTCTTAGGTCGTAATACAATAGCCTCTTGTCTCCACGACACAACCACAATCACCGATTAGTGGCTCCTTAACTGGGGTGACTCAGGCTCAAACGGTTACTATTACCCCTCATCTTGGTCAGACAACTAGTATTGGACAACAGTAAATGGCTTCACAACCATGGTTGGTACAATATCAACAGCCACAATTCCAACAAGCTTACCAAGGACATGAGCAACAAAGCTTTGCGGGTAATGGGCAACCATATATTTAAAATGGTCACCATCAATCATATCATAATGGTTATGCCCATCAACCTTATCAAAGTTGTCAGCATCAGACACATTATGCTGGTATGCAAAGACCCACTGCTAAGGCGATCCCATCTTATCCTGGGTATGCTTCGCCAAAATTGAATCAACAGTTGCCCTCATAGCAACTTTAGAATTACCAGATCTAAATAGGCTAACAAATGATCCAATTGCTTATGCCCCTTGGTGGCTGGCGATTCCTCATAAACTTTTGTCAGATATTCCTAAATTCAATGGAAATCTGGGTGAAGATCCATTGAATCATGTGATGACCTTTCATTTGTTGTGTTCGTCCAACACTCTCAATGATGATTCAATTAGACTTCACCTTTTTCAGCGAACGTTAACTGGTCTGGCAGCAAAATGGTACATCAAATTGCCTAGAGCTTCATTCGATAACTTTAGTGCCCTTGCCACCACCTTTTGAACCCATTTTTAGTTACCGATAAGTTATGAAACATGAATGGAGCTTCTTACCAATTTTAAGAAGACGAAAACCACTCACATATCTTATCATATTCATGAGTGGTGGCGTCATCATCGAATGGTAAAAACATATGTTCCTGATCCGCTCCTAGCTGAATGGTTTATTAAGTCATTGTTACCTTCTATTGCAGAAGATGTGGCTCAAGGGGGGGTTGTCACTGAAGAGCAAGTCATCGCTCGTGCACAATATCTAGACTTGATCTATACTCAATCTGGCACACTCTATGACAAAATCCCTAATGCTCCTAGACCAGATTTTTCCATTCCTCCTCCTCCTAAGTCAAACAAAGACTCTCATGCCGGCGATGGCGTGATAGGAACTACAAGCATGAAAACCGCAAAGGCTACATCTAATAAAGCCTGTACGATTTCTGGTCAAAATGAAAATGAAGAACTTATTACGTTGGAGGCTAATTCCATGTCAACCGACAAGGGCAAAGAACCGAAGCAACCAGGGGGCAAGGAGAAAGGGAAAAGCAAAAAGAAGAAACAAGATGATGCATCTCCTGAAAAATCTTCTACAAACCATTCTGGGAAAAAGAAACCTCCTTCGCCATGTCAGATATGCGATGAGGATCATTGGGCGAGAGATTGTCCATATAAAGCTAAGATTAAGAAGTTCTTTAGAAACTCAGAAACCTCAATGGTATTGATTGATCCGTTTCCGAACCCAAAAACCAATCTGGTTGCTAGCGACAATGCTTCCCTGTCCCAAGTGCTTATGTTGTCCATTTTGAAATAACAAAATGATGCTTTGATATCGATAAGGAATAAATATTATGGGAATCCATAGATGTCAAACAACAAGGCTACTGATCAACCTAGTAGTTCGACAACAACTTCGACCGAAGTTGTGCCACCCATCATTCCTGAGCTAACGATAAAGCCGCCAAAGGGAGTAGTACACAAATCGACATATAATCCTCGTGCTAAAGCTGCACAGAATTATAATATAGTAGAGGACATGGCCTAATTGTCGTCCGCTATGTCGATGCTTGAGGTACTGCAAAATTTCCCCTCCCAAAATCAAACTCTATTATCAGCAATAGGTGAGATTGACCCTACGGATTCCAATCTCTTGGCCTTTAATCATAAAGGATATGAAGCTAAGTCACCTACTCAACTCTCTTTCCTCATTCAAGTGAAAGCCCTCAACAAAACTGTTCATCGAACAATTATTGATGAGGGGGCATCTACATGTATTATGTCAATGAGTTTCTGGAAACTTTAGGATCACCACCCTTGTCGAGATCGTCAACAATGTTAAAAGCGTTCAATGGATGGGCATACACCCCATATAGGATTTTAAGTAACTTACAAGTTGAACTGGGGGGAAAGACAGTAGAAATTGATGTTGAAGTTATCGATGGAAACCTTGATTACAACATCCTATTGGGAAGGCCCTAGATTTATGCTATGGCTGCTGTTGTGTCAACATACTTTAGAAATATTGAATTTCCTTTTCAAGGAGGAATTACGATCGTTGACCAACAAACCTTTCTCCCCAACAGTTTACAAGTTACAAGAAGCATTCCAATGATCCATGGAAGCTCTCATTCACTTCAAAATAATGGAGTAGGCCTCCTAAAAGACCCTACTTTAATGGGTACTTTTGCCCTACCGCCTCTGAGTAATCTAGCGGAAGTGGCCACAGTGGAAACCTGCAATATGATATCTTCTATATCTAAAAGATTCATAAGATTCCAGAACATTTTATCATCATGGATCATCGCCAGGTATTGTCCCCAAGCCCAATAGAAATATTGTACCAATCAATTTTCTTGGCCTGGGGGCAAACCCAAATCAATGCTCATTGAGTGTTTTGATAGATAGGTCTAAGCAATATGGTATCTCTTCAAATCCTTGGTCACATGTACATTCTACAGACGAAGGAATCATTCAGTCAATGATGATAGGAGAGGCACCATGGGAAGATTACCACCATCATTCCCGTCTTCTAGATTACCACAAAGATTATTCTAGCGACCTTAATCATCCTTCAGTCTTTTATTTTCTATCAAATACTGTAAATATGGTGGATTCCGAGGACGGTTCTTATCGCGTGTCGACCTCGTTAAAAAATGAAACAAGGATTCATGAGGATATTTCTTTTACTGTGTCAACCTCATTAAAAAATGAAACAACTCCCTTTCCAAGTTGAGTCTTTCAAAGATTCCAACCACCTCATTGAATGGAATGAAGCTTGGGGGGCATGCACCTTGATTTGCGTTACTATGCTGGGGGCATGCAAACTTATAACAAGCATGGTTTTTCATTTCAAGCTTGTGTAAACATGAAACCGAATCTGAGCATATGTTGTCACATGGTTCAAGCTCATTAAAAAATGAACCAGGCCATGAGCAGTTTTACGCGAAGTTCAAGCTCATTAAAAAATAAACCTAGTGATGAGCTTATGTTCCACCAGAGTTTAAGCTCATTAAAAAATTAACCCACATTCGGTAAATAACCATTGCGATCGCATTATCATCAGCTTTTGATCCTTGGTCGTGTTCTTACCATCACCTCCACTATGTTTTTAGCCGATCATATGCCTCCATTTGATTGTTTACCCCTTTTGAGGAACAACTGCAACGAGTGATTCTGTTAGCCATCTCCTTTACACTGCTGTGATTGGAAAGTTGCAAACCTTACCTGCAACCAACTGCTACCTAAAAATATCATTCGTTCCTCAAAAAACAAGTCTCCTTTAAGCTCTTTTCATCTGACTCGTAAAATATGAAAAGATTGCCGAGCAATTGGCCTCTCTAGGTCATTAAAGTGATCAGAAGTGCTATCCCTCCTATAGATTTTAATCTTTTTGAACATGAGGAATCATTACACAAAAGGATCGAGCACTTGCCTTGTTCGGCTCATTAAAACTATCGAAAATACATCCCTTTCATATTATTTTATAGAACAAGCATACGTTATCCTCCTCAACCTTGACAACTATAAAGAGGTACTGGTCAGCAATGACTGGGGAAAAATTGGGAAGAAAACTTGAAGAAACTTTATTAGTAGCAAGTCGCTCTTGAACATGACACTTTCACTCCATCACTACGATTGAGTCAGGTTGGGCTATTCCATTCACCGGTCATATTACCATTCATCCACCGTACCATCCATTTTTTGGATTAACGCTACCAATCCACTTCAGTGTCGTTGATATGTTCAAGAGAAGTCGCTCAAAGAATTGACCAACCCAGCTTGAGTCTCATCCACTGTAATACCTTCACGCTTCATTCTTTCATGACCGCCACCCTGAAGCTTGTATTATCAGATCGTTTTCACCTCCACAAATTATTCGCTCTGTTTCGTGTCGTAGATGTGGGATTCATTAATGCCCTCCTACGATGGGTCACTTCTTGTCAACATCAGCTCATTATCCGAGAAGTCGACCTAAGAACAACCCTTTCAGTACTTTGAAGCTTGCATGCCTCAATGGCAAGTTTCTCACTTCTAGCGATAGGTTTACATCAATGACCTTTGACTGAAAGATTTTTCATGGTGTTCGACGCCAAGTCCCATTTTCACACCACGTGAATTGTACTATCGTACCATGAGGGTCATCATCATTATTGGTGATTCCTCTCATACTTGTTAACAACTTACATCATTGGCTAGTAATCAGGCGATGTCTTTCCATGTTCGACTACAGAACATCTGTTCACATGGATCGACTTGCACTTCGGGTGAAGATTTAAAGAGTTTGAAGACCCCGGATCTAGTTTCATCCATCTGGGTTGTGATATATTCAGGAAAATAAAGACATCAAATGTACATCATTACTGCACAGATAATCATCCAAGCCAAAGGATGATGGCTCTACCAGAATCATCAGTCTTCCATGGAGACGGTTGTCTTTCCTATGTACATGAGAATGAATTTATAAAGAGCATGGGAATGTCTGCCTCACCTAGATCATGAAAATATTATGAAGATAATTTATAGTATTGTATCTTATTACAGGTCACCTTCCAATTCGAAAAACCTCAGATCCTCATGATAAAGCATTTCACCTGACATCAAAAAGATTTACGACCTCATACTTTACTGTTATAGACATATTTGGGAACTATAACCCCATTCACATATGTCCATAGACCAAGGGCTTCTAAGTCTGTAAAAGTGTTGTTTCATACCCTAAACGGACAAGGTCAGCTGATTACATCATCTCCCAGAAGTTCTCCATGAAAAACTACTCAAAATTGGTCAAAACTGGATCATCTCACTTGCTCCATGGTCAGGGTGTGATGCATCTCACATAATACACACGGGAGGTGTGATGCATACTAAAAAGTCCTTCTATAGGGTGCGATGAGTGAGAATAGACAAATGGCATAGACAGTTTGCTAAGTGGATGATCAAGGAATCTTCTAGAAACTTCTCATATGACACTTGCCTCTCAGAATTTGCCCAGGGATGAGTAAGAGATCAATGAAATCTCCAAGTGGAGCCAAGAACTATTAGTGGAATGACACTAATAAGGAACCCAGAGCTGACTCACACCTTCGCAAATATCTATATATGGATCCCTCATCCCAGAGATCCAGAGGCCAGAATCTTGTATTTTGAAAGGAAGTGTTGTTGGTTTCCTTATGGAACATCATAGTGTTGGGTGATCTAAGCTTTTCATGAGGTGAAAAAGGGCTTTCATGCTGGGAGGATGACACTAGGTCAGATCAATGCATTGTAATCCTCTCTTCTACTCTTTCTATCAATAAAGATATTCGAGTTTTCCTCCAAATTCTTGTATGTTTGAGTTGATATATGCATTTGTGTGGTCAATATATATCTGGTCCTATATTGTTTAGGATCATAGATCTCTGTGCTTTGATGGTATCATGCTGCTTTGACTTTACAGGTGCTCTTTTAATTTGGGTAAGAAAGGAAGGAGTGGCAAAGATCTGTTAGAGGGGAGAGGAAACAAGGAAGGAGCCAAGCGAAAGACTGAGGTTGGTACTCTCTGCTTCTATCCTATCTACTTCTCATAAAGGAAAATGAAAGTAACTTTAGTTTGTTTGTTTCTAAGATAGCTACCCGTCTTAGTGGGACTAGCAGCTCTAAATGGACACTAGATTTCCCGATAACAAAATGGTGAAACCTCATTACTGTTTCAACCTCATTAAAATATGAAACAACTGCCTTTCCATGTCAAGTCTTTCAAAGATCTCGAAGATAAACCTTCACTCCAACCACCTTGTTGAGTGCAATGAAGCTTGGGGGGCATGCACCTCAATTTGCATCACTATGCTAGGGGCATGTAAACTTATAACAAGCATAGTTTTTCATTCCAAGCTTGTGTAAACATGAAAGTGAATCTGAGGATATGTTGTCACATTGTTCAATCTCATTAAAAAATGAACCAGGCCACGAGGAGTTTTACGCAAAGTTCAAGCTCATTAAGAAATAAACCTACTGATGAGCATATGTTCCACCAAAGTTTAAGCTCATTAAAAAATGAACCCACCTTTGGTAAATAACCATTGCGATCGCATTATCATCAGCTTTTGAACCTTGGTCGTGTTCTCACCATCACCTCCACTCTGTTTTTAGCTGATCATACTCATCCATTTGATTGTTTACCCCTTTTGAGGAAAAACTGTGACGAGTGATTTTGTTAGCCATCTCTTTTACACTGCCATGATTGGAAAGTTCCAGACCTTACCTGGAACCAACAGCTACCCAAAAACATCACTCGTTCCTCAAAAAACGAGTCTCCTTTAAGCTATTTTGATCTGACTCATAAAATATGAAAATATTGTCGAGCAATTGGCCTCTCCAGCTTGTTAAAGTGATTGGAAGTGATATCCCACCTCTAGATTTTAATCTTTTTGGACCTGAGGGATCATTACACAAAACAATCAAGCACTTGCCTTGTTCGGATCATTAAAACTATCGAAAATACATCCCTTTTGTATTATTTTATACTTCTTCAGACTTAAGGGATTATATGACGAAAAAGGATTACTAGAGTTTCCTTTTTGTCCCTTTTCAGACTCTCTAAAATTGAAAAGGACCTAGTTATCTTTATCATTAAACTCGTTAAAACCAATAGCGACAAACTTGTCGATGTAGACAAGAACGAGTTTCACTGTCGCTAGGCTCATTAAAACATAGCAACGGGTATGCCCAAATGGCAAATTATAGAAAAATCATACGTTATCCTCCTCAACCTTGACAAATATACAGAGGTACTAGTTAGCAATGACTTGGGAAATATTGGGAAGAAAACTTGAAGAAACTTTATTGGTAGCAAGTCGCTCTTGAACATGACACTTTCACTCCATAACTATGATTGGGTTGGGTTGGGCTATTCCGTTCACCAGTCATATTACCATTGGTCCACCATACCATCCATTTTTTTGGTTAACGCTACCAATCCACTTCAGTGTCGCTGATATGTTCAAGAGAAGTCGCTCAGAGAATTCACCAACCCAACTTGAGTCTCATCCATTGTAATACCTTCACACTTCATTCTTTCATGACCGCTACCCTGAACCTTGTATCATCAGATCATTTTCACCTCCACAAATCATTCGCTCTGTTTCGTGTAGTAGACGTGGGATTCATTAACACCCTCCTACGACGGGTCACTTCTTGTCAACATCAACTTATTATCCAAGAAGTCGACCTAAGAACAACCCTGTTAGTACATTGAAGCTTGCATGCCTCAATGGCAAGTTTCTCACTTCTAGCGACAGGTTTACATGAATGACCTTCGACTGAAAGATTTTGCGTGGTGTTCGACGCCAAGTCCCATTTTCATACCACGTGAATTTTATTGTTGTACCTTGAGGATCATCATCATTATTGGTGATTCCTCTCGCGCCTATTAACAGCTTACATCATTTGTTGGTAATCAGCCGATGTCTTTCCATGTTCGACTACAAAAAATCTGTTCACATGGATTGACTTGCACCTCGGGTGAAGATTGAACGAGTTTGAAGACCTCAGATCTAGTTTCATCCATCTGGGCTACGATATATTTAAGAAAATAAAGACATCAAATGTACATCATTGCTACACAGATAATCATCCAAGCCAAAGGATGATGGCTCTACCAGAATCATCAGTCTGCCATGGAGACGGTTGTCTATCCTATGTACGTGAGAATGAATTTATAAAATTGAGCATGGGAATGTCTGCCTCAGCTAGATCATGAAAATATTATGAATATAATGTATTGTATTGTATCTTATTATAGGTCACCTTCCAATTTGAATAACCTCAGATCCTCATGATAAAGTATTTCACCCGACATCAAAAAGATTTACGACCTCATACTTTAGGGGGAAACTATTATAGACGTATTTGGGAACTGCAACCCCAATCACATATGTCCATAAAACAAGGGCTTCTAAGTCCCTCAAAGTGTTTTTTCATACCCTAAAGGGACAAGGTCAACTGATTACATAATCTCCCAGAAGTTCTCCATGAAAAACTACTCAAAACTGGTCAAAACTAGATCATCTCACTTGCTCCATGGTCAGGCTACGATGCATCTCACATAATACACACGGGAGGTGTGATGCATACTAAGAATTCCTTCTATAGGGTGCGATGAGTGAGAATAGACAAATGGTATAGACAGTTTGCTAAGTGGATGATCAAGGAATCTTCTAGAAACTTCTCATATGACACTTGCCTCTCACAATTTTCCCAGGGATGAGTAAGAGATTAATGAAATCTCCAAGTGGAGCCAAGAACTATCAATGTAATGACACTAATAATAAACCCAGACCTGACTCACACCTTTGCAAATATCTATATATGGATCCCTCATCCCAGTGATCAAGAGGCTGGAATCTTGTATTTTGAAAGGAAGTATTGTTGGTTTCCTTGTGGAACATCATAGTGTTGGGTGATCTAAGCTTTTCATGAGTTGATGAAGGGCTTTCATGCTGGGAGGATGATGCTAGGTCAGATCAATGCATTGTAATCCTCTCTTCTACTCTTTCTATAAAGATATTTGAGTTTTCCTCCAAATTCTTGTATGTTTGAGTTGATATATGCATTTGTGTGGTCAATATATATCTAGTCCTATATTGTTTATGATCGTAGATCTCTGTGCTTTGATGGTATCATGTTGCTTTGACTTTACAGGTGCTCTTTGAAGCGGGGTAAGAAAGGAAGGAGCGACAAATATCTGTTAGAGGAGAGAGGAAACAAGGAAGGAGCCAAGTGAAAGACTGAGGTTGGTACTCTCTGCTTCTCTCCTATCTACTTCTCATAAAGGAAAACAAAAGTAACTTTTGTTTGTTTGTTTCTAAGATAGCTACCCGTCTTAGTGGGACTAGCAGCTCTAAATGAACACTAGATTTCCCGATAACAAAATGGTGAAACCTCTTTACTGTGTCAACCTCATTAAAATATGAAACAACTCCCTTCCAAGTCGATTCGTTCAAAAATCTCAAAGGTAAACCTTCATTCCAACCACCTCGTTGAATGCAATGAAGCTTGGGGGCCATGCACCTCAATTTGTGTCAGTATGATCGGGGCATGAAAATTTATAACAAGCACAGTTTTGTGTTCCAAGCTTGTGTAAACATGAAAACGAATCTGAGAATATGTTGTCGCATGGTTCAAGCTCATTAAAAAATGAACTAAGCCACGGGAAGTTTTACACGAAGTTCAAGCTCGTCAAAAAATAAACCTAGCGATGAGAATATGTTCCACCAGAGTTTAAGCTCATTAAAAAATGAACCCACCTTTGGTAAATAACCATTGCGATCGCATTATCATCGGCTTTTGAGCCTTGGTCATGTTCTTACCATCACCTCCACTCTGTTTTTAGCTGATCATACACCTCCATTTGATTGTTTACCCCTTTTAAGGAACAACTGTGACGAGTGATTCTATTAGACATCTCCTTTACACTACCATGATTGGAAAGTTCCAAACCTTACCTGGAACTAGCTGCTATCCAAAACATATCACTCGTTCCTCAAAAAAAGAGTCTCCTTTAAACTCTTTTCATCTGACTCTTAAAATATGAAAATATTTCCGAGCAATTGGCCTCTCCAGCTCATTAAAGTGATCAAAAGTGCTATCCCTCATCTAGATTTTAATCCTTTTGGACCTGAGGGATCATTACACAAAAAGATCGAGCACTAGTCTTGTTCAGCTCATTAAAACTATCGAAAATTCATCCCTTTCATATTATTTTATACTTTTTTGAACTTAAGGAATTATATGACGAAAAAGGATTACTGGAGTTTCCTTTCCATCCTTTTTTAGACTCTCTAAAATTGAAAAAGGACCAAGTTATCTTTGTTGTTAAACTCGTTGAAACCAATAGCCACAAACTTGTCCATGCAGACAAGAATGAGTTTCATTGTCGCTAGGTTCATTAAAACATAGCGATGGGTTTTCCCGAAGGGAAAATTATGGAACAAGCATATGTTATCCTCCTTAAGCTTGACAAAAATAAAGAGGTACTAGTCAGCAATGACTGGGGAAAAATTGTGAAGAAAACTTGAAGAAACTTTATTGGTAGCAAGTCGCTCTTGAACGTGACACTTTCACTCCATCACCATGATTGAGTCGGGTTGGGTTATTCTATTCACCGGTCATAATACAATTGGTCCATCGTACCATCCATTTTTGGGGT
>APFE030080518.1:21057-87046 GCA_000404065.3 Pinus taeda
TGATATTCGTTGGCTGAACATTTCGGTTTCACAATTAAAAGGAATTGTCGTCTCTTGGCCTGCCTTATTGCCAACAGAAATCCATATCAAGAATTTGCAAATCTCCAATTTACACTTTTGTTTTCGTGGGATTGGATATTTATCATATATTTAATATTAGTAATGGTGCGAAATTAACTTACATAGTGGTAAATTTCTTAACTCATCCTTTGACAGAAACCTTTAACCTTTAGATAAATTTCTTCTCAAGCGTTTTTAAAGGTTTGGAAGGCAGAACTGGAATAATATCCCCAATCTGTTCTTTTAAGTATAAAAGTGCTCTGTATAGGTTTTGGTTAAGCATTGTAGCTGCCTATATTTAAATGCAGGTAAGACTATCATGAACTAGTATAAGGCGTTAACCCTTCTATTTCTAATCTCTATAGATTAAATGGTTGTAACCCTAACTTTGATATGACCTTAACTTTGATGTTATCACGTAATTTGATTTATTTATTTTTAACTTCGATAGCTATGTTTATTTAGATTGTAGATTTTTAATAATAAAGAAAATTCAAGTATTTAACTCATTTTTATTTTCAATTTGATTTATTTTTTTTAACTTGGATAGCTATTTTTATTTAGATGATAGATTTTTAATAATAAAAAATTATTCAAGCAGTTTTCATTTTTATTTTCAATTTTGCTTCTATACATCAAATTTCAAAATAGTCTGCAGTGTAATTAACTTATCAAGTTAAATATTAAAATACAGGCAAATAAATTTGCAAATTGCAATTCCCTGAGGCTTTTTAACTTTGGTAGCTATTTTTATTTAGATGGTAGATTTTTAATAATAAAGAAAATTCAAGTATTTAACTCATTTTTTATTTTCAATGTGATTTATTTATTTTTAACTTGGATAGCTATTTTTATTTAGATGGTACATTTTTAATAATAAAGAAAATTCAAGTATTTAACTTCATTTTTATTTTCAAATTCGCTTCTATACATCAAATTTCAAAATAGTCTGCAAAGTAATTAAGTTAAATATTAAAATACAAGAAGCAATTAAATTTGCAAATTGCAATTCCCTAAGGCCTTTGGTGATGCGCAAAAGAAAATGGGAGTAAAAATTGACAATATAGAACCTTGGCACAGTGACTTATGGGACCTCATACTGAAGATCTGCTAAAAAAATGCTCAATCTGTTTTTCTGTTGTCTTGGACTTCTTCTCATCTCATTGATATGCTGTCATAGATAAATTAGTAATGATGCAAAATTAACTTACATAGTTGTTCCTAGTAAGTATGGAAAGAAATAAAAAGTACTTGGGTGTAAGCCCTTAACCACTTAAAAGTTAAGAGCAAAGATTAGTTTATGCTAATTTATTTCATTATTTTTTTATGGCAACACTTCTTTTTTATAACTAAATGCAAAACATCAAAGTTTTACTATTTTGTTTTATTGGTATTATCCACATAGATAGTAGTTTTTCCAGTTTATTTTATTGATATTATCCACATAGATAGATATGTAAACCTTAGTGTGTGTTTTTTTGTTAAGGCTTATTGTTGGTTCAAATTTTGATTGATAGGCAGAACTTGATAGGTACATTTGTATTTTTGTATGTAAGTACAAGTTATTTTTTGATTTCTCATTGTACATTTTGTTTATAATGTGTTTTTTTCTCTCTTGTATTAATCAGGGAAATCATGGAGGGTGGTAGTTCAATACCAACAAGTGGATATGGAAATTCTTCTCTTCCTCCGATTCCAAGTGGTCAAGTCCAACAAAGCACAAAACCCAAGAAACCCTTGTTAAAGTTTGTGAAGAAAATTACTAAAAACAAGAAAAAGAATAGTGGTGGTTGTGAATAATGGATGTGCACATTGCGTAACCATGTGTTTAAAGGAAGCTACACTAGGGTGTTGCATCATCTTCTATCCCTATCCGGTGATGGTGTAAAGGGTTGTACATGTACTATTTTGAAAAGGATGGATTTGACAAAGCTTCATATGGCTTCCCTAGGATCCAATGTAATGAACTTGGACAATGATTGTAATTTTAAAGTACCTAGATCTTCTTCCCATGATATGGAAGATTCAGTTAATCAAAATGCATCAAACCAATTTGAGTTTGTGGGGGGGTCTACTTCTAAGAGGAGTAAGAGGCCTGCTAGTTTTGCTCAAGAACAAATTTCTAAAATCTACAATGTAGTACATAGGGATGAGGCTGATGATGCTATTGCTGATTTTTTAATGGCAAATGGAATTTCATTTAATGCTACCTGTTCTCCACATTACAAAGAAATGGTGCGAAAAATCATAGTTGTTGTGCCAGGATATGCGCCTCCAAATTACAAAAAAATGATGACATCGTTGTTAGATAAAGGGGTGACAAGAATGCAGGGGTTTATGGGCCCCCTTAAACAATCTTGGATTTATTCAGGATGTTCAATAGTTATGGATGGTTGAACATACATTCAACAAAGGCCATTGTTGAATATTATTGTTACATCTCCAATTGGGCCCTATTTTTTAAGAGCAATTGATTGTAGTGGGAAACTAAAGGATGCTACCTTCATGTTTGAAGTATTGATAGAAGCAATTGATCAGCTTGGTCTTTCAAATGTTGTACATGTCATCACAGATGCAACACCTATTTGCAAAGCAACAAGTTTGATGGTTCAAAGTCGATATAGGCATATCTTTTGGACTCCTTGTTGTGTACATGCCTTGAATAATGTCCTCAAATACATTGGAAAAATACTAAGTAGCACGAAACGGGGAAACGGGTACGAGTTTCCGAAACGGGAAGCGATACAAAACGCGACCTCCCCAAATTTTGGAAACGGGGAAACGCGAATATTATAATAATATATTATTATATATTATATATAATATATATAAATATATATTATATATTAGGACATTTAAGAAATATGTGCAATCATAAGCATATATGATACATTCTAATTTTTACATTATGTAAATTGTCAATTATCAATTGCATAAACTTAAGTTTCTAAATTTAACATCACATTACTCATGAAGTGATCACAAATGAAAATAGAATATCAAAATCAGCCACAAGAAATTTCTAATCTTGCTCGTGCTTGATTGGGAGTCTCCCTCCTACATAGTCGACGACCTTAGTGCTCTGATTAATACAAAGTTTCATACCCTAGTTAACCCACAAGTTCTCATTATTGGGAGTTCCCTCCTAACATAAAGGGCTGGTTTCTCTTGTAAATACAAGTTCATACCCTAGTTAATGAAATCCAATGGAAACATTGCAATCCTAATCCTGAATCTGAAAAAACAAAAACAGCATATTCTGCTGGATTTTGAGTGAGATCTTAAAAATTCTAACTTTTTCCATATGAAATCCAATGAGGGCGAAACCACTCTCAAACATCCTTAGTCATTTCATGGTAATGTTAAAAATTTAAGTAAAAGGATGAAAATGAAAAATAAAGGAGAATATCACTTTTACTTTAAGAATTTAACATTACCATGAACTGCATATCAACACTAGGGCAAAAGTTCACTTTTATAACTTTAGACATGCATCTAGAAGCAACTAGAAGTCACTAGGATAACCTAAAAACAAATTAGAAAACAAACTAAATTTTAAAAAAAAAAAGTGGAAACGTGAGTCATACAGCCCTAAAACGCGTTTCAAGCCGTACTGGCCACGTTTCAAGAAACTGAAACGTGCCCAGTACGGCCTGAAACGCATTTCAGGGCCATACCAAACGCGTTTCAGCGTTTCGTACCCGTTTTCGTATGGAAACGCCCCCTTGCCCTACGTTTCCTGCAACATAGGAAATATATCTTGGATTGCTAAACTAATTTTAGATGCAAGAGATGCACAAATGTGCACATGCAACCACCATGCCTCTTTAGCAATCTATAAGATGTACTCAAGGAAGAGGTTTTTGAAACCTGCAGAAACAAGATATGCTACATACTTCATTCTTCTTCAACGTATGGTTGAGGTGCATGCATCCTTACAACCCACTGTTGTTTCCTAAGAGTGGAATGCATGGCCTGAATCTAAATCAATGCAGGCAAAGAAGATAAGGGAGCAGCTTCTCAATGATGATTGGTGGTCTGATTGTAAATCAGTTGTTTCTTTCACAGCTCCAATTGTGGAGTTGATTATGTATGTAGATTCTAATTCCCCCACCCTTGGAGAAGTTTATGAATGTATTGATAGCATGGTAGGCAAGATAAGGCACATCATTCGGGATAGAAACCCCTCTTTGGAGTTCTTCAATGAAATTCATAAGATACTAGGGAAGAGATGGATCAAACTCAATACCTCTCTTCACATGGTTGCTTATGCCCTTAATCCAACATGGTATATGGAGAGACCAAACAGAGTTCTACCTATTGATGATGAAGAAGTGAAACAAGGCTTTCTTGATGCCATATGCAAAATCTATACACCTAATGAAGCAACTGTAATGTGGGAACAATTTACTAATTTTGCTACCTTAAACCCTTCCAAATTCTCTAAAGATGCAAGGATGGGCATCAACATTTATGCACAAAGGAATCCCACTGGATGGTGGAGAATGTATGGGGGGAAAGCCCAAGATCTTTGAAATCTTGCCTCACGCTTTCTATCTCAAGTTTCTAGTTCATCGACAGCTCAAAGGAATTGGTCTACATGTAGTTTCATTCACTCTGTTAAGAGGAATAGGCTTACCTCTAAGAGAGCATAGAAAATGGTTTATATGCATAGTAGTCTTCAACTTTGCTCAAGGAAGCTACCTGAGTGTTTGGATGGCCCTGCAGCAAGATGCGATGTTGACGCCGAGGAGGTTCCTCAGATTGATGATGATGAGGATAATCCTTCACCAAATGCAGGTTTAGTTGGCATACCTTTGGGTAGCATTGCAGGTGATCTTGATATTGATGATGGTGATGATGAAATTGGAGTGCCTAGCGAGGCTCAAGGTTATATGGATAGTCTTGAAGCTGAAGATTGCACTTTATGATCATCTTCAACTTTAGTCTTTAATGTTATGTTTTGGCCTTCGAGCATTCTTGGACCATGTATTACTTTGCCACTTTGGGCATTTGTCATTTTTTTTTACTATGTACTACATTGGGCATGCTAGCAATATGAATATTAATATGACAAGTTCTTTGATTTTCACTATGTTTCTTAAATTAAAAAGTGTCTCTTGAATCATTTACATTTTCAAATTTTCATTTTTGAATTTGATATTTATCTAAATTATATAATGAAAAACAATATATATATATATATATATATATATATATTATATATATATATATATATTACCGCACCCCAATTCGCTGTTTCCTGGAAATGTTGGGGAAACCTCTAGCCGTTCTGGACACTCTCGTACCCAAGTCCAACGGTCCAAGTGCCAAAACTCGTGTGCAACAATATATATATATATATATATATATATATATCTAATCTAGCAAGAAAAAAGGGAATAAGACCCATAGATGACAATTTAGAAGGAAAACCAAATCTATATTAACTCTCATAAATGATTACATGATGGTCGAGTTTCAGCCAAGTTTCGGAATATTGTGTACAAGTACAGCCTAAAACGCCAGGTTCCTAGAGGTTTCATCCAACATAGCTCCGAAGCATTATTGGGCTTGTTGTGCACATATGAACCTCTCCTTCGCATGCCACGTGGAAGAAGCTACAACAATCTCCTCCTTTTGGCATATTTGAGTTGATTTTTATATAATATTAATGCTCCCAATTAGCCGTTTCCTGGAAATTTTGGGGAAACCTCTAGCCGTTCCGAACACCCGTACCCAAGTTCCCACGTTCCCAAGTTCCAAAAACTCGTGTAACATATATATATATATAATCTTGCAAGAAAAAAGGGAATAAGACCCATAGATGACAATTTAGAAGGAAAACCAAATCTATATTAACTCTAATAGATGATTACATGATGGTCAAGTTTCTGCTGAGTTTCAGAATATTGTGTACAGGTACAGCCTGAAACGCCAGGTTTCTAGATGTTTCATCAAACATAGCTCCGAAGCATTATTGGGCTTGTTGTGCACACATGAACCTCTCCTTGGCATGCCACGTGGAAGAAGATACAACAGTCTCCTACTTTTGGCATATTTGACTTGATTTTTATCATTATTGAGCAAGGTTACTTGGGAGCAGGAGTAGGAGCACGGAGCGACATTTTCAAAAGCTCCCAGTTTGGGAGCGAATTTTTATATAATATATATTTTTATACATTTTGATGCATATATGTCAACAAAAGCATGTAGAATGATGAATTAGATATAAAAAACATAAAAACGTGGATTGAACCATATAACATCAATCATCTAGAAGTTATAATCTTGGATTTGTGTATTGTTTCGTATGAGAGGTTGAGAACCCGGTTCTCTACTCCAGCAGTAACCCTAGGATGGAAACCCTCGGGTGATTTAGTGAGACTGGGTGAGCACCCATCTCTTCCCTTGGTGAATCCATTCAGGGTTCACAGGTTGTAGTGTATTGTTTTCCAGTTTGTTTTGGAGGCCGATTTGTGGCATTTTTATAGATCTGTTTAAGGCCAGATTATCTCAGCTATATGGGTTGTATGTGCATGTAAAACCCCAGTTATCTAATATAATAAAGATGAGGATTTTTCTTATTCAGTGTGTTATGGATTGCAGTGCTTTGTTTGTCTTTATTTTACATGGAAATACTCCGTTAAATGAATAGTAATTTTATTTGAAGAACTTGTTCCAAATTTTTCTCATTTGGGACATTATAGTGGACAAGAGCGAAGAAAAATCACACCATGAAGAAGAAAGTCCCAGTGAGCCTGTTCAACCTGTGGTCATCCCTGAAACAAGAAAAGACCTAATTGGTTGAAATCTACTCTACTTGATGTAGAAGGTCATGAGGTAGCAAAAGGATCATTTAGAGAAAGCAAGAAGCCCAAAAGATATTCTAGGTATGCTACATATATGACAAAACTAATAGAAGTAGAACCATCCACTTTTGAAGAGGCTGTAAATAATCAAGAATGGAAAGATGCCATAAATGAAGAATATCAATCTATAATGAATAATGGAGTCTGGGAGATCGTACCTAGGCCCAAAGACTATTGAAGAATCTAGGGCAATTAGGTGTAGTGTGATTTTTTGTTACCTGATAACAATTTGTGGAGTCTTTTTACCTTTTCTTGTTAGCTTAATCTTCTTCTTCTTAGTATTAATGCATGTGTGTGTACTTCATCAAACTGCTACCAAAAACATAAGAACAAGAACACAAGATGTTGGCTCTCTGTCAGGACAAAAACCTCTATTCTCTTGAGAAGAAAACCCTTTAGTAAGTTTCTCTTATTGAAGCTTCTTATTGATCAATGCCAAACGCTAGACCCTTGACAAGAATATCCTCCAAGCACAAGTCAAGCCCTTTCAAGATTACTTCTTCTTACGGCACTTTGTCCTCCTTCTTCCAACACTTTGTCTTTTTTCCTTCGGCACTTCTTCCGGCAACTGTAGAGACCGTCTATTGCATACTCTAGAATGTTCCTTGACCTTTTCTTCCTTTGTTTGTGATGGAGCCTTTCTAACTTAAGGAGACGACCTTGTTGTCTCCCAACCAAGCCTTCTTCTCTTTCACAAATATTGCATACTTGGAGCAGCGGTAATGCAACCCTAGTTCCTCGCATGTGTGAGGGAATCTCCTCACAAAAACTATGTCAAACTTCTCCTTCTCCCTTTGCTTATATAGCCTTCTTCCACACTTGAGTGAGAGGCCTTGTAGGCCTAGTTTCAACCCTAATCAATGAGATACGGTTGACTATAGGTTACTATTGTTATAGCCGCAGAGACAACTCTTCTTTCTTCACACGTGTTGTTGTAACTGGCCCTTTAACACTTCGGTTTGGTTCTTTCTTTCTTCGCTGCCTTGGAGACCCTTTTCTTGTCTTCTTATTACCCCTTACTTGGCTTCCTACCTTCGCTAATTTTAGAGATGATAGCTTTTCATTGAAAGGGAGTGAACAACCTCTATATATAGAGGATTGTCCCTCCTTTAGGCCAACTTGAGGCCGACTTGCTGTCCTTAGGCTGACTTGACATATATAGCTCAGATTGTTGCTTTGGAGGTGTCTTTGCTTTGGAGGAGGCTCTTTGATGGTGCCTTTGCTTTGGAGGAGACTTGACTTTGCTTGGAGGAGTATCCTTTGACTTCTATACAAACATATACATGGTGCAACATGCCCTTAAGGTTTTCAAGATTTTCTTTTGACTATTTGACTCACCTATAGCACTTTGACTTGTGCTAGACCTATTTCAATGAGCAAGAAACTCATTGACATATATTATAAAAATAATATTTCTTTTCTTGAATAAATACAAATATCAAAAGTATATTTATGGAGACCAAACCTAGTTACATTTCCTTCAACATAGACAAATTTGTGGTTACTTCCAAATGGATCTATAAGATCAAACATGCAACAAATGGAAGTATAGATAAATATAAAGCAAGATTTGTGGCTAGGGATTTCTCTCACCTTGAAGCCATCAATTATGAAGAAACATTTGCTCCAAAGGCAAGATATACAACGATTCGATCATTAGTCTCTCTGGCAGCATCGATGGGATGGAACATCCACCAAATGGATGTCAAGACTGTGTTTCTGAATGGCACAATAGATGAAGAAGTCTATATAGAGCAACCCTTGAGATTCAAAGTTAAAGATAGGAAGGAACATGTTTGCAGATTAAAGAAATCATTATATGGCCTCAAGCAAGCACCAAGGGCATGGTATGCTAGAATGGATGCATATCTTCAAAGCATAGGCTTCACAAAAGGTTATGTTGATCTGAACCTTTATATTAAGGTTGTAGATGGAAACCCTGTATTCATTCTTCTGTATGTAGATGATCATCTCTTGACGGGTGTAGAAGGTCAAATTGAAGGATGTAAGAAGCAACTAGCAGCAGAATTTGACAAGAAGAATCTTGGGTTGATGCATTACTATCTGGGACTAGAATTCTGGCAAGAGCCTGATGAAGTTTATTTGGGTCAAGGAAAGTACGTGATCAAGTTGTTGAAGAAGTTTGACATGATGGATTGCAAACCTATGACTACTCCGATGATCACAAACTTGAAGAGACTAAGGAGTTATGAATCTATCCCTATAGATCCTTCCAAGTATAGGCAACTTAGTGGCTCATTGATGTACTTGGTGAATACTTGACCACACATATGCTTTGTAGTAAATGTTCTCAGTCAATTCCAAGTGGAGCCGAAGCATGATCATTGGGTAGCAACAAAACATATTCTAAGATATATACAAGGAACCACCCACTATTGTCTGAAGTATGATAGAAGGAATGATGTCCAACTGATTGGATATACAGACTCTGACTGGGGAGGCAGTGAGCAAGATGGAACGAGCACCATGGGAGGATGTTTAAGTTTGGGATCCTCCAAGATCTCATGGATGAGCAGAAAGCATGACACAGTTGCTTTAAGTAGTGTTGAGGTTGAATACGTTGCAGCATGTGAAGTAAGCAGAGAAGCAGTATGGTTGAGGAATTTGTTATCCGACCTGTTTGAAGTACCGATGAACCCTACAGTGATACTTTGTGATAACACCAATTGTATATTTCCAATGTTTCATGGAAAGACAAAGCATATAAACAACAAATATCACTACATTCGAGAGCTAGTGCAAAATGGTGTGCTGCAGCTACAGTATATATCCACTGATGAGCAGGTAGCTTGGTTTGGTTGATGTATCGACACTAATTGAGAGGGAGAGATAGGCACTACATTCTTGTCTTCAATTGGGAATAAAGAATGGAGGATAGGGTAACCATCTAGCATTCGATGATCTTTGAGAATGAGGTAGGACATTCAAGTCAAGAGTAGTCATGGACCGATATTCTTTGAGGATTAGCAACCCAAGATAAGAATAGTCCAACAAAGGTCATACTCGGTGAACACCCGAGTGGAGTATGTACCTTTTGAGACAATGATTATGGTGTTCATAAGTCATTGGTCTCGCCAGCATTGTGCTCTGATCTTGTGGAGAGATAGAGTTGTTAGTCAAGGCTTTGCTATGTGACAATATTGGTTAAATATGATGCTAGATAGATGGGTTACCAATCTGACTCTTTTTATGAGATCTCTCCAAATTGAGAATGACCATGTATCTCTTATGAATACCTCCCTAGTTAAAACTTAAGAGGGAGTGTGGAAAAATGCGTAACTAGGTTCGGTGTTCATAAGTATGAAATGTATTCTGGTAATTTATAAAATTAAAAGAAATTATTATTAGAGCATGGGTTTCATGCTCAAGATCTTTTATTTTATAGGTCAAGCACCCATTGAGTGCTTCTAGGGTTTGTCCTAGGTTTAAGAGTCATTGTCATATATTGAAGAGCCCATGGGCACATTGTATATTGTAAAAAAAAAATTGTTTGTCTTTAAAGTGTCGAGATGCCCTCCAAGATCAAGTCGGACTAGAAGTTGTCAAGTTGGCCTACATGAAGAGCCACGTCTACCTTTGAAGAAGCCTATATATAGAGTGGAACTCATCCTCCATTACACACACTCACTCATCTCATTCTATGCGAAGAAGAGGACTAAAAGAGGTCAAAAAGAAGGATGAAGAGCAAGTCGAAGAAAATCGAAGTGCTTGGGCTAGTCATCTCTCTTCCACATGAAATTTGAAGCTAAGTTTTTTGCGCTGGGGCTATC
Organism: Pinus taeda; assembly: GCA_000404065.3. Classification (NCBI taxonomy): domain Eukaryota; kingdom Viridiplantae; phylum Streptophyta; class Pinopsida; order Pinales; family Pinaceae; genus Pinus; species Pinus taeda. The sequence continues at coordinate 31,781 of APFE030080518.1, forward strand.
TTTGGTTCGATCTTGGGGGGAGAGAGAAAGGAAGTCAAGCGAAGGTGTCTTAGGGTGTCCCACTAGCCCTAAGACTCAAGGAGAGGAAAAAGAAGGAAAGAGGAGGCTATAAGAAGAAGATCGAAGTCTCTAAGAGGAGCAACGACAGTTGCAGCAGTTGCCGAAAATCAGAATTTCAGATCTACAGTGGGAGGTCGAAGTTCTTGCAACAGGAGGCCGAGTTGATCTCGATCTTGGAGGGTATTTGTCTGAGTCACTAGGTCATGGTATTCATCAATTGAAGGATCTATAAGAAGAGAAGACATTTAAGGGTTTTCCCCTCAAGAGGAGGGTTTTGGACCTAGCTTGCAGCCTATATACTATGCCACTGTTTTTATTGTTTTCGGTAGTTGTTTGATGTATCTCACACTATAATAATAAGGAACAAAGCTAATAGGTAAAAGATAACACAAATAGTTATCAAGTTAAAGAGAATTAACATAATCACTGCCCTATTGAATTTGTCCACACTGTGCAATGCTCTGTGCTGCCTCACTGGGATAACTCGTCCCTTTTGTTGTTGCCTCTCTGAATCTGGAAATCTTCCTCCGAATCACTGTCTCTGCCCCTCACTCACTGCTTTGATCTCTAGCTCTCTCCGACAACTGACTGTTGTTACTCAGAAAATCGACCTGTCAAGAAATCAAACTGCTCAAGTGTTCTCAGGGATCTCTCCAACACCACATCGATCTCCTCCTATAATCCTCTGTTGGAGCACCAACGGCCAAGATTAAAACAAAATTGATGGTTAGGATCATTTCTGGTGGAAACTTAACAGTGATAATCAAGAAAACGCAACAAATTCAACACGATAAAAATGTACACATATCAGAGAACTAGAAATGAGCTAGAAACACGCCAAAATGGGACAATTTTATTATATAGCTGAAGGAGTACAAAATCGATTGGAATGAGTGCACCTAGGCTTGCTTAGAGCAAGCTACAAGCCCCAGGTGGGTGAATATTTGTTGCCCAAACCATGCAGAAAGCTCCTCAACAAATGATTGTGCTAGCCCTTGAAGAAGTACACTGTTGGTTGAGTTGGGACACCTGTTTGACCCCTCAAATCTATTCAAAAAAATGTACCAAATAATTTATGAAATCCTTGTCAAAAACCCAGAAAGGGTTTTGGAAAATTCTACTGAGCATCTGGGACCCAAAATTTTCAACTCTCTCCTCCCCCTGTCTGCCAAATGGAGGAGACGTTTTTGGCGTATGGGACAAAATTGTAAATGTCTCCAATGCTCAATTCACAAAATTGTGATATGCTTAGCATCACCCCAATAAACTCCTTTCTATCCCTCAGATGGAAAACTCAAAATTGGGGATATCACAATCGATCAGTGTGAGTTTCTAGATGATTCTCGCCCTTACTTAATTAATATTGATTAATTACCCTGTTTTCCTAAGTTTAGACTTAGGAAACATTAAAAATTGGTTAATAATCTAATTAAGTCACTTCTAGGCAAAATTTCCAAAAACAATTTCTTGGTTTTGGAGATCTCGTGTATTCTAGCCTCTCCACCAAATTCCGTGGCTAGAACACATTTGATGCTACAAAAACTAACACATACCCTAGTACATGACAAAATCCAATGGAAACCTTGCAATCCCCCACAATCCTGAAATCTTTAAAAAATGACAAGTCTGCTGGATTTTGAGTGAGATATATAATTCTACTTTCTAAATATGAAATCCAATGAGGTCGAAGCCACTCTCAAACATCCTGAGTCATTTCATGGTAATGTTAAAAATTTAAGGTAAAGGATGAAAATGAAAGATAAAAGAAAATATCACTTTTAATTTAAGAATTTAACATTACCATGTGGCATGAACTGCATATCAACACTAGGGCCATAGGATTGAACATTAGGCTGCCACACTAAAAAAAATTGTAATAGCTCTCCCTCTATCACTCCTTTACAGGTAGGGAGAAAAACAAAAATTAGGGAGCAAATTCGAGAGCGCACTCCTGCCCCGAATGCTCGTTGAGAGAAAATTCAACAAGGGGGAGCGCCCCCCCTCAACCATGTTATTGAGGACCAACCCACACTTTTGGGCTTCTAGGACAGCAGTGGGAGTATTTGCAAGCTAAAGTGATGATCTAGAGGTCACTTGAGTGATGTTATACTTTGATGATACTACTTGGTGTTGATTTGGGGTAGCATCGGATGTTCCCTAGCCATGAAAATTGGTGGAGAGGCTAAAGCACATGAGATCTCCAAGACTTAGAAATGGTTTGGGGAAATTCCGCCCAATTAGAGAGATATTAAAATAATTAATATATCTGACGAGTTCCTAAGTCTAAACTTTGGAAAACAAAAATATTAATGGGTATTAATATAAAACAGGGGGAAAAGGTTCTAAACGACATGGATCAAACCAAATCTAATCTTAGCCGTTGATTAGAGATTTAATCTCAGCCATTGAAAACTCAATAGAAATAGTATAAGAGGAGGCTTGAGGGTCAGTTGGAGATACACCAAGTTGATCAGTCAGTTATATTTTCTGGAGCGGGGTTTGCTGAGAGAAATCGAACCAGTGATCTGAGTTGTAGCGAGGGGCAGTGGGTGCATAGCAAAGAGGCAGAGATAGTGCCGGAAGACCAGCACAAAGGCATAAAGGCAGATGCAAAGCTAGCAGGAGCCACGCAGAGGGCCAGAGCGACTGCAAAGAGGCCCTGCATGTGTGACACAGAGGGCCAAAGAGCCAGCATAGAGCATCTATAGGATGACACAGAGGCCAGGAGGGATGACGCAGAGGCCGGGAGGGATGATGCAGAGCCTCAGAGAGGCGTTGGAGAGAATTTCGTGGAGCAGACTTGCCGAATATCTGCTTCCGAAGAGAGGTATTACTGCCAGATTGATTTCTCTATAGGGTGAGCCAGTTTGGCACCCAATTGTACTCAAGAAAAGTTGCTTAATAATAAAACCCTCAGAACTGCTGCACCGGTTTTCCTAAGTTGGGTTTTTCTGGGGACAATTGTCCAAAAATAACGGTGTCTCTTGTATGTTTGTCTATTTCTTTTAGTTGTTGATTTGTAGATGGTTGAAACTCTACTTGTGTTTATTTTCAGTATTTATATGGTTAAATAACTTGTTCAGTAATTAAACAAGTGGGTGAAATAAACCAGATAGTACAGGAAAATTTCTAACAGATCAGACTTAGAAATTTCAACACTTGGCACTCACTTAAGGTGATTTAATTATGTGGAGATGACTTAAACTTATTATTTCAAGACTAACAGCCCAAGATAAAGGAACCATCCACTTGTAAGGACTTTTGTTTGACCTTGGGAGGGCTCGCTCCACTCTTTGAGCTAGATGTTGGAGCTAAAGTGGACAAGGATCACTAATTGATTTATTTTGAACCCTCCCAGGCGCATATCTAAAGGAATGATGTACCCTAAAGGAATGATATCACCTTTTAGAGGGTTTTCACATGAGAAAATTTGGAAAACCCTAAATCTTACTGCAACAACTGATTAAGTTTCTTCTATTTGTTAATTGAACAAAACAAATTATTTACTACATCCTACGGTAAATATCGAAACTAATACACTGCAGCCTTCACAAATAAAATATTGCGGAAGAAAAATAATGTTGGAAGAATAGATGCACACACACAAATACACAATTATTTTTGGATTAAGTCCCCGGAAAATCCCAACTTAGGAAAACTGGTGTAGCAGCTGAGGGTTTTATTATTATGCAGTAGTAAATATGAGTACAAAACTATGGATGCTCAAATCTAGCAATCCATACAGAGAAATGACTGACAAAAGTCTAGTGAGAAAAATCTCACTCCCACTGGCAATCCGACAATGACCTTGGCTCAAGATGAGTTGCTTCAGCCTAAGCAGTACCACATCCCACAAGTCGGAAATGTGTCTCTCTTGCTATCTGATCAACTGATGTCTGGAAGATGGACTCTCTTGGCCTTCGAGCTCCCACTCCGGCTTCTGGCACTGAATCACTGCTTCTCCCCAACAAAATACAGATTCCCCTCTGAAGCACTGCGCTGCCTCTCTGCAATGCACTCATCAAAATAGGAAAATATTCCTTCGGCCTTAATATCCCTGCCCCTCTCACTGCTTCAAGCTCACTAGCTCTCTCTCCAGCAACTTAGCGTTGCTACTATGGAGTTCGAATTGCCAGTAAATTCGAATTGTTGGTGGCTCAAGTGTGTTCTCCAACCCCCATCGAATTTCTTCTTATAATCTATTGTTAAGACATCAACGGCCAAGATTAAAACAAAATCGATGGCTAACATTAATTAGAACTCGATCCATGTCTTCTTCTAGAATATTCTCACCATGACTTAATTAATACCCTTTAATTAATCATATTTCCTAAGTTTATACTTAAGAAACATTAAAAAATGATTAATTGTTTTAATTAAGTCGTCTCTTGGTGGAAAAGTGTTTTCAGAAACGGTCGGCATGGAACTGACTCGGCCAAGTTGGTTTGAGACATACCCTCCCCGAGTCAACCCGACCAATGAAATGGTTCGGCCAATCGGGTTAATACCGAGCCAGCCGGGTTGGAAAACTGCGGCCCGTGAACCCAAAAACATCGGTTTTCTTTTTGCAGGGGACTCCAAATAGGTTTATATTTTGTCTATTGTGTATTTGGGGTCCATTTCCCTCTCCTAAACCCTATTTAACCCACCCAACCCCTCTCATTTCCTCACAGCCATCTCATGCATTTGAGTGAGAATTTCAGTGAGAGATTGTGAGGATTTGTTGAGTTTGTTTTGGAGCAGTAGTGAGGAGTGTTGGGAAAGCATTATAGCTGGAGTGAGGAGCTTCTTGAGCAACCATTTGGAGCAGCATTGAGGAGTTGGTTTCTTGAAGCAACCTTGAGGAGGCAGTTTGTACTTGGAGGTATTTTTTTTCACTCGTAAAAATATGTTTTTGCTTATTAAATTTTATGTGCAAATCTAGAAATTGGAAAGAGTGTTTTTTGTGAAAGAAATGAACATTAAACCAATGCTATTTTTTTTGTTTTCATTTTCAGATATTTTGCTTTCATTTCCAAGTCAAAAAATGGCACCTAGAGTGAAAGATGCTTCTTGGGCATATGTTGAAATGGGTGATAGTCAAATGCATTGCAAATTTTGCCATAGAAAAATTAAGGATGGTCCTGAGGGCATTAATAGGCTGAAACAACACTTGGGACGGATTAGAAGCCAAATTACTCCATGTACCTCACCAGAAATTGGGGAGATTAGGAAGGATTTGTTAGCCAACTTTGAAAAGTTTAAAGAAGATAAGGCTAGGCAAAAAGAGTTAGAGGCTGAAATTAGGAGGAAGAGGACTATACAAAAAAATGTTGGCTACCAACCCCCATTTTGATTTTGAGGGTTCTTTCTCTATCCCTTGTACTGATGCATCCAACACCTTCCGATATGTTTCTCCCTCTTTTGAGTCTATTCAAGAAAAGGGTAAGGGTAAAATGAAAAAGAGTGATAGAATATCAAAAGTTATTTCACTGTCACACTCTCCTCTCCATCAGATGCACATGCTCCTCAAGCTAGTAGAAGTCATATGAAGCCCACTTTAGATGACCATTGGAAGAAAGAATTGAGGGGGACTGCTTGTGATTACATATGTAAATGGTGGTATGATGTTGATATCCCCTTCAATGCTTCCCGCTCACCATATTATGACCCTATGTTTGATGCCATACATGCTGTTGGAAAAGGCTTCAAAGGCCCTACTATGCATGAGATAAGGGGGTATCATTTGCATAAAGAAATTGCCTCCATTAATGAGTATTTGAAAGATTTCAAGCACTCATGGGCAAGAACAGGATGTACCATCATGTCAGATGGATGGACTGACCAAAGAAATCATACCATCATAAATTTTCTTATCTTCTGCCCACAGGGAACCATGTTTCTAAAATCAGTTGATGCATCTAATAAGGTAAAAGATGGACAATTTTTGTTTCAGCTATTGGATGAGGTTGTTGAGGAGGTGGGGGTGGCTAATGTTGTTCAAGTCATCACAGATAATGCCTCTAACTATGTTCTTGTTGGTAAATTGTTAGAGGAAAAACACAAAACCATCTTTTGGACCCCATGCGCTGCACATTGCATAGACCTCATGCTTGAGGATATTGGCAAATTAGATTGGGTCAAAAACATTGTAGATCATGCCAAAAGCATAACAAAATTTATCTACAATCATTCCTGGATTTTGAGCCTGATGAGGAAACACACAGGGAGCAGGGATATTATTAGGCCTGCCATCACTAGATTGCTACTCATTTTTTGACATTGCAATCTATGCTTTCACAACATAGAAACTTGCAAAAGATTTTTTCCAGTGAAGAATGGAATCAAAGCCGGTAATCTCACAAATTGGAAGGCAAAGAATTGAAAAAAAAAGTTAATGAAGAAATATTTTGGAGAAAGGCAACAGAGATTGTGAAGCTTGCTAAGCCACTGGTTAAGGTGTTGCGATTGGTGGATGGGGAAGATTGGCTATGGGCTTCATTTATGAGGCTATGGATCAAGCAAAGGAGCAAATAAAGAGGGCATACAAGGATAAAGTGGCTAAGTATGGGCCCATTTGGGCAATCATTGATGAAAGATGGAACCATCAACTCCATCACCCTATACATGCAGCTGGGTATCTTTTTAACCCACAGTATCATTATAAAGCTAAGGCGACAGGAGCTTTGAGGGGGGAGGTTAGAGATGGATTGATTCACTGCATTGATCGCATGATCCCACTGGAGTGTGATCAGCTGGAGATACACCAACAGGTCACAACCTTCAGCAATGCCTCAAGTACCTTTGGGAAGAACCTAGCAAAGATTGCAAGGGAAGCAGATGAGCCAAGTAAACAAAAATTTCAATTTTCAAATTCTTAATACTTATTTTGTTAAATCGTTTATAATTTGAAAGTTGGATATAATTTGTAATTTTGTTGAGCTAACTCATTACACTCCTATGTTTTTTGTAGCACAATGGTGGGAGGCTTTTGGTAGCCATTGTCCTGAATTGTAGAAGTTTGCAATTCATATTTTGAGTCAAACTTGTAGTGCTACTGGGTGTGAGCACAACTGGTCTGTCTTTGAGAGGATTCACACAAAGAAGAGAAATCGTTTGGATCAAAAACGGTTAAATGATCTAGTCTATGTCCAATACAACCTCCGACTCAAACACAACCAATTGTTGAACAAAAGACCTGATTCAGATCCCATTGTGTTGGAAGACATTGATCCAACATTAGATTGGGTAGTGGAGAGTCATCCAGCAGAGTTTGCTTCTGATGAGGATATTGATTATGAATTACAGATGATAGCATCACTTGAACAAAATGTTTAGTTGAATGCAGACCCTGATCCACTTGTACTAGCCTTAGCCTCAAAGCCAGCAAGTCCTCCAGTTGCAGGCGCTTCCTCTGCTCAACCACGACAGAAGCGCATATCTCGTCTATCTCAGCTTGCAGCTGCTGCACAGCCTGCTAGTGCTACCACTTCTACAGTTGCAGTTGGAGATGATGATGCGGAGAAGCCATGGGGCCACCTGTCTGACTCTAATCTAGAGATTGATCCAGATGATCTTGGCTTCTCTAGCAGCAGCCAGTAGTACTAGTCACAGTTTACTTTTGTTGTAGAGGCCATTTCTAGCCACCTTGGTTATGTGTTTTTGTTTTGATCTCTATATCATCATCATGTATGTATTGGACAATGCACTGGGTGCCATTTTGACATAATGGATATATTCATGAGCCTACTTTGATCATATGTTGTCTTCTATCTATTCTGATGCTGTGTGTTTGGAAACATGAATGAAAATCTTTAAAATTATGTTTTTTAATAATAATAATAAAAAAATTTAATGTATTTTTTACAACAACTGAGTCATTGAAATCGATCCGATCAAGTCAATACCAAGTCAGAGTCGGAGACGGAGTCGACCCTCGGCCAAGTCGGAGTCGAAGTTTTAAAACATTGGGTGGAATTTCTAGAAACGATTTCTAGGTTTTGGAGAATACATGTATTTTAGCCTCTCCACCAAATTTGGTGGCTAGAACACATTCGATGCTCCAAAAATTAACACCCACTTAGTGATGAATGTGTTCTAGCGCTATAACCCACTAAAGCAACACCCTGTCTTTGCACCACCACCTGTCACGTTGTTGATGTTTGGCTGTTGCTTCCTACCAACTACTACACAACTCTGATATACCCTACATTTGCGCTGATGCCGACCCTGCTGAAGTGCCTCCAACACTACATCTACACTACAACTCCCTCTCCATTTGCTCCTATTGAAATTGCAACAACTGCAACTGAAAAACATCCAAAATACTGAATCAATTGTGATCAGTATGATGCATTTGTCTCCCAAGTTTCTGACTGCTACTAGTCTTTGCGCTGTCACTGAAGCCTCTGCACTACCACCGACTCTGCTTTGTCCTAACTGCACTGCTGCCAACTCTGCATTGCGCTACCCAGTATCTGGCAGCTACTACCCACTACATCTGTCACGCTGGCATCTAACTGCACCAATTGCCATAGGTCCATCTTGCTACTGCATGCTACGGGCTCCTATAGCAAGGTATTGATTCATGAGGTGGACCTCCTCAAGGATCCTACCCATCCTGTAGCTCTCTAGGGCTACAAAACCACATCACCCCACTTCACTCCTGTAGGTATATCAGTGATCATGGCAAACTCTTGCTCCAATTTGGAAAAAAGCCTGTCGATCTGTGCGGATGCATCCTGCTAGTCCTGCTTCTCCTCTTTGTCCTTCTTTCTGACAGGACATTGAGTGTTGTAGTGGCCAAGCTCACCACATCTAAAGCATTTGACCTTGGAAAATGTCTTTCTTCCGCTTGTGTTGTTGTTGCTGCCCCTTTGATGCGCGGACCACATTCTCTTCTTCCTTCACTTGCTTCGTCCCACTGCTACTACTGGTGCCACTAATGGTGCTCTTCACCAAATCTTTCTTCATCTCCTCCTGTTGCAAATTAGCCCACATTTGATCCCAATCCGGCAACTTGTCTTTGCCCAAAATACTCTGGTCAAAGACCTGCCATTCTTTGGAAACGTTGTTTAGAGCTAACCGCACCAATTATGTAGGTTGAGGCACTAACCCTACTATACATAACTGGTCCCAGAAATCCTGAAGCCTAGTGAGGAAGGGGTCTATGTGCTCCCCTTTCTGCATCCTTGTACATCTCAGCTTCTCCTCAAGATAAATCTTTCGCTACTCAGAAGACCCCTGGTATATCGTAGCAAGAGCCTCCCACATTTGTCGGGCAATATCTTTGCCAGCTGTGTGAGACACCATGTGATCTCAAACCCCATCGAGAATCAACCTCTTTGCTTTCGCCATCTCCTTCTTGTAGGTCTTCAACGGATCTGCATCTTGTTGAAGTTTCTAAGTTTACTTAATTTAGAAACCCTTCATGCACTTTTTCTGATTTATTCCTACCTACTTGTTATTCTTCTTTAACAAGTTATTTACACAGTAAATATTGAAAATAAACACCAATGCATGCTCAACATATTACAGATCAGCAACTAAAGGAAACAAGAACAAACACACCACATGACACCATTATTTTTGGACCAATGTCACCAAAAAAACCCAATGCGGGAAAACCGGTGCAGCTATCTAAGGGTTTTCTTATTAAGCAATATCATAATACAATCTCGGTGTCGTAACTGGCCTACCCAACAGATAATTTCTTTAGTAGCTATGCCATACAGTTTGAGAGAAATCTCCTGGCTGAAACCCCAGAAAACCCTTCCAGCAGCTCCTCAGCACAAAACTGCTCCTACAACCCCAGCGTCTACCCAATCTGGACTGCGTCAACCCCTCTTTGTCTCATGTTGGCCCTGCGTCAAGCTTTCTTGGCCCGAGTCAGCCCCAGGAGGCCCTGCATCATCTCTGGGAGCCTATGTGTCAGCTACGCTAGCCCCTATAGTGCTCTACGCAGTACTTGGCTGCCTCTACGTGGCCCTGCGTGAGCCCTTGCTGGCTCTATGTCACCCTCCTTGGCTAGTACGCTACTCTCCCAGCACAATCTCTTCTTTCTCTATTCAATTGTACTCAATGCCCCTCAGCTGCTCTCCTGATCACTGATTCTATCTCTCTTAGCAAACCTCACTCTAGAGAATAGAATGACTAATCATCTGGTGTGATCTCCAAGTGACCCTCAAGCCTCCTCTTATACTTTTCATGTTGACGATTCAACGACCGAGATTAAGTCCCTAATCAACGGCTAAGATTAGATCTGGCTTGATCCATGTCTTTTGGACCACTCTAACACAGATTCATATTAATAAACATTAATATTTTATTTTCCCTAAGTTTAAACTTAGGAACTCCATTAGAAATATTAATTATTTTAATATCTCCTGATCTGCTTACAATTTGCCCAAACGCTTTCTGGGTATTGGAGATCTCATGTGTCCCAAGCTCTCCACCAAATTTCGTGGCTAGAACACATCTGATGCTACCCCAAATCAACACTCCCTCTTAGCGAGGACTATGCTCTAGTAATACTCCTCACTGAGTATTACTCTGATCATCCAGCATCAGTACCTGTGTTGATGCTAGGCCTTCCTACCCAATATCGTCTGCACTGTTGCCTCCTGTACTGTTGCCCATGGTTCTGCCACTGCCACTACTGCATCTGTATGACAGCTCCCTCTGCATCTGTGTTGTTGCTGGTCCTTTCTCCCAACACTACATCCGCACTGCACCTCCTCTCATCATGTTCCATCGTGTTGCCCACTGTTGCACTGCAACTCAGTTACTGAGAAGTAAGTAACTGATCTCCCAACTGGCCTCCCCGTTGGGCTAGAAACACCCACTAATACTAAAGCTCCCTCTGTCGCTAACAAGTGCTCCCTCTCTCTGATCTCTACGTTGCTGCAACAACTCCCTACATCTCGCACCATTGCACACCTCTTTGTGCCTTCCTACACTGGTGCAACACTCCTATGCCTCTCGGACTGTTGCAGCCTGCTAGCTCTGTGCTGTCTCAGGACTCCTGCACTGGTGCAACACTCCTGTGCCTCTCGCACTGTTGCAGCCTGCCAGCTCTGTGCTGTCTCAAGACTCCTGCACTATAGCTCTCACTATCGCTCCATCCGCATTCGTCTCTACCTACCCAGCCAGTCCTGCTACTCCTCGTCGAGGCTCCCGTAGCAAAGTCTAATCCAAAAGGCTAGGTACCTCAAGGATCCTACCCATCATCGCCTGTAGTCCGCCTAACTACAGCTCGATGTCTCCCCACTTCTGCTCAAGTGGTGCGTGTGCACTCATGGCACAATTATCGTTTGTCAAAACTTCCTTCTCTGCCCATGCTGGCACTGCCTTAGCCTCAAAAGACTCTCCCTTACTCTTCTTCGTTGGGCATTGGGTCGCATAATGACCCATCTCCCCACAGTGGAAGCACTTGACCTTGGAGAGATCTTTCTTCTTCCGCTTCTCCTACTGTCCCTCAGATGCTAGGGCCACATCCTCCTCCTCATGCTTGACCTTGATCCCTTTGCTGTTGCTACCTGTCTTTGACAGCCGTCTGATCTCTTCCTAGTGAAGAGCTGCCCACATCTCGTCCCAAGGTAGGAGAGTCCCTCTGCCCAGGATGCTCTGGACAAACACTTCCCACTCTTCTAAGACAGCATTCAGGGTTCTTCTCACCATAAGCTCCTGATCCGGTGTCGCTCCTATAGCAGTCAACTGATCTCGGATCTCATTCAATCCTCTGAGGAAGGAGTCAATCGATTGACCCTTCTTCATCTAATACGACCTCATCTAGTTCTCGAGCATCATTCTTCTTTGCACAGAAGTATGCTAGTACATGTTCTTGAGAGTCTCCCACATCTCAACTGTCGTTTCCTTCTCAGCTATATGTGGTACCCTAAGTTGCAAGAAATGTTGTACGGGTAGGGGTTTTTGTACGAAAACGGAAACGAAACACTAAAACGCATACGGTACGGCCGAGAAACGTGTTTTTGGCCGTACTGGCATGTTTCTCGAGGTAGAAACGTGGCCAGTACGACCGGAAACGTGTTTCTCGGCTATACGACGTCGTTTCCACACGTATCTTGTGTTTTTCTTTTTCTTTTTTTAATTAACTTGTCTTCTAACTTTTAATTAGGTTTTTCTAATGCCTTCTAGTTGCTTCTACATGCCTATCTAAAGTTATAAAAGTGAACTTTGTCTCATTCTCTCATCACACAATTCAGCAAGTCGTTCCTTTTGGAGACTGGCGATTTTAGCAAAGGAGAAGAGAGGAAGAGAGCAGTTGTTTCAGCTAGGGTGTTTTGAGCAGTAAGCAAAGTAGATTTCAGCAGCAAGAGCAAGAGATTTCAGCAGCAAGAGAAAGAGATTTCAGCAACAAATTTGGACTGCAGAGTTTCCGTCTACTTTTTTGGCTTATTGGCTCAGCTACAGCCATATTTTTCTTCTCTTTTCTAGCATTTTGGGGTAGCTTCGGCTACAGAAAATTAATTTGAGTAAACAACATTCATTTTGTTAGTTTTTTCCTACTATTTCTTCAATTTTTCTAGGGTTTATGCTGCCAAAAATATGAAAAACGTTTTTTATTTACAGATTTGTTTTTTTAATTTATTTTTGCAACAATGGCTTCCAACCAAAGTGCAGCTGCAAGTTGAAGCCCTAGGGCCAACCCAAGGGCTGAATATTATCCTCTTTGGAGGCATGTGACGAAGCTTCAAAAATGTGCAGGTGATAGCTCATGGGAATGGCGATGCAATCTTTGCAATAATTCGTACAAGGGCTCCTACCCAAGAGTGAAGGCACATCTTTTGCATGGAGGAGGACAAGGGATTGCAGGTTGCACAAAAACAACAGATCCATTGGCAAGGAGAGCATATCAAAGAGAGCAAGATGAGGCGGATGGTACTAAGAGAAGGCATGATGACCTTACTCAAGCTACTTCTCAAGCTCCATCTAACATTGAGCCAAGGATTGTAGTTGAAGCAAGAAAGAGGAGCGTCGGTGCCACTCAAGAACATGAACAACCAGCACCCAAAAAATACCAGAGTGGCATCCCCTTCAGTTCAGGATAGCAGAATTGCTAAATTGGTGAATGTGCAAGCAAGAGAAGAAACTGATTCCAGAGTGGCTAGGTGCATTTATGCATGTGGCATCCCATTCAATGTTGTTCACTTTCCTTACTAGCAAGATATGATAAGGGCAATTAACAAAGCTCCTCAAGGGTACAAGGGGCCCAACTATGACAAAGTCAGAACCCAGCTTCTCAAAAATGAGAAGGAGCTTGTGGAGGATATTTTAGCTCCAATTCATTCTTCCTAGAGTAGCTCTGGGGTTACCATAGTCTCAGATGGATGGATAGATACAAGGTGCAGACCATTGATAAATATCATTGCCACTTCCCCCAAAGGAGCAATGTTTATCAAGGCAAAAGACTGCTCAGGAGAGGTGAAAGATGCACAATTCATTGTTGATGTTATTATAAAAGCTATTGAACAAATAGGCCCTAACCATGTGGTGCAAGTTATCACGGATAATGCACCAGTTTGCAAAGGTGCAGGTTTAATTATTGAGGGGAGGTATGACCACATCCTTTGGACACCATGCATTGTCCATAATCTGAATCTGATCTTAGAGGAGATCGACAACAAATTTTTTGGATAAAGGAACTCATAGGGGAAGCAGGGAGATTGTCAAATTCATCACCAACCACCACCAATCTCAGGCCATATTTCGAGAGTACTCCAAATTGGAGTTGTTAAAAGTTGCTGAGACAAGATACGCCTCAAACTTACTGATGTTATGCCGCCTTGTTGAGGTTAAGCATGCATTAGTTTCTATGGTGGTGAGTCAACTTTGGATTGAGTGGAAACAAGCAGATTCAGAGCGGAGATCTATGGTGCGTAGATTGTGCCTTGATGAGGATTGGTGGAGCAAGGTAGATTTCTTGCTAAAGTTCACAACCCCTGCATTTGAGCTTCTCCGGAGCGCTGACACTGACCATCCTTTCTTAGGAGAGGTATATGATGGCATGGATTCTATGGTTGAGAAAACTATGGAAATCATTTCGCAAGAGTCTCCACAACTTTTGTTTGTTGATGATCATTTTGCTGGTTTGGTCAAGAAAATCATTGTTGATAGGTGGAACAATTTCAACACTCCATTGCACACTTTAGCACATGCTTTGAACCCCAAATTTTATGATGAGGAGCTTATTGCTCAAAGCAATGGGAAGAGGAAGGCACCCATAAGGATAGAGAGGTGGCTAATGGGGTGAAAAAAGCCCTTATGAGAATGTTTCCTTCTCATCTACACAGGGAGATAAAGGAGGAATCTGTCAGTTTTGCTACAGGAATAGATGATTATGCAGATATATCAACTTTGGAGGAGAGAAGCACCATGAATCCAGTTAAGTGGTGGATTTGTCATGGAGCAAATGGTGTACATTTGCAAAACCTTGCCATTCATATTTTTTCACAAGTGGCAAGCTCTTCATCAGCAGAAAGGAATTGGAGCACTTATGGTTTCATTCATTCTGTGAAGCGCAATAGGTTGGTCTCACAGAAGGCAGAGGATCTTGTTTATGTGCACTCCAACCTTCGCCTTGCATCTCGTACGGGTCCAAAATACAACCGTGGTCCTTCTAAAGAATGGGATGTGGATGCAGAAAATATTGATTTGGATCTCTCTCCTCCTGCCCTGAATATTGAGGCTGAGTCTGGAAGTGGAATTGGCGCATCATCTTCTTCAGCGCCACCATCCACTGTTGAGCATTGTATTGCTTCTATTTTTATGAGGATTTTTATGATGAGGATTAGTTTTTTGTCTCTATAGTTCTTGCAGCCTTATAGTCTTTATTGTACTTGCAGCCTCATATATTAATATAAATAAAGGCTGATTTTGAGATTTGAATATATAATAAAGGTTGCTTTTGGATATTCCGATATTTTTATTTTCATTATGTGATCATTCATGAGTAAATGTGATGTAAATTAAATCTTAATGTTTAAGTGTAATAAATTATAATGTATCATTTATGCTTTATGATTGCACATATATATATATATATATATATATATATATTATATATATATATATATATATATATATATATATATATTAAAAATATTTAAATCTATATTTATATATATATTCGCATTTCTCCGTTTCCAAAATTTGGGGAGGTCGCGTTTCGTACCCGTTTCCCCGTTTCGTGCAACCTTGGTGGTACCACATGATCCTTGACCCCGTCAAGGATAATGCACTTGGCCCTCACCATCACCTCCTCGTACTTGTCGTTATTATTGGGGTCGACTAGGATAGCTATAACCTTCAAGGCCAAGTTCTTGACACAATTCCTGTCAAGCACTGATAAGATTCTGACCTTCCAAACTGCGAAGTTCGATGCTTCGTCCAATCTATCTTGGTCTCTTACCCCGTGTAGTGCCATGACGCTCCTCTACTTCCCTCTTGGAAGTTCTCCGTCCGACTCCTCTGAGTCTCTACTTCCCGCTTGGAAGTTCTCTTCTGGACGCCCTCTGAGTCCTGATTTCCCTCCTGGAAATCCTTTTGTCGCTTGTCGAAATGCCCCCCTACTCTGATCGTCTTGTGCCACTGCACTGCTGATCCGAGTTCCATGGCTAGAAACCCTCGGTAACAACTCCTCTAGCCTTGCTCTGTCAGGTAC
Organism: Pinus taeda; assembly: GCA_000404065.3. NCBI lineage: Eukaryota > Viridiplantae > Streptophyta > Pinopsida > Pinales > Pinaceae > Pinus > Pinus taeda. Next base: position 47,502 of record APFE030080518.1, read on the forward strand.
TGTTCTAACTACAGTGCCTCACCAGCTCCACTCTACAATATTCCTGCAGCCTTCTAAACTCCAGCAACTACCTCTCTGTGAACTGCATCAACCCCTCTCTGCCTCACGCTAGATCTACGTCACCCTGGATGGCTCTGCATCAGCCCTCTGGCCCTTTGCGTCAACAACGTTGGCCTCTCTAAGGCTTTGCGCAATTCCTGACTTCTTCTATGTGGATATGACTGGCTTTGCGTCACACTTCCTTGGCTTCTGCGCTGCTAGAAATAGCTTCTGTCACCTCGGGACAATTGATTTCTGTTGTTATTGCCCTGCTCGGTTGATGTCATTTAGTCCTCCTGTGATCTGCAACCATGCTCTGGTACCATGTTGAAGTTTCTAAGTTTACATAATTTAGAAACCCTTCATGCACTTTTTCTTATTTATTCCTACCTACTCGTTATTTTTCTTCAACAAGTTATTTACAAAGTAAATACTGAAAATAAACACCAGTGCATGCTCAACATATAACAGATCAGCAACTAAACGAAACAAGAACAAACACACCAAATGACACCATTATTTTGGACCAATGTCCCCGAAAAAACCCAATGCGGTAAAACCGGTGCAGCTATCTGAGGGTTTTCTTATTAAGAATATCATAATATAATCTGGGTGCCGTAACTAGCCTACCCAACAAAAAATTTCCTTAACAACTATACCTCACAGTTTGATAGAAATCTCTTGGCTGAAACCCTGGAAAACCCTTCCGGCAGCTCCTCAGCACAACACTGCTCCTGCAACCCCAGCATCTGCCCAATCTGGACTACGTCAGCGCCTCTTTGTCTCACGTTGGCCCTCCGTCAGCCTTCCTTGGCCTGCGTCAGCTCTGGAAGCCTTTGTGTCAGCTACGTTGGCCCCGCTGGTGCTCTGCGCAGTACTTGGTTGCCTTTGCGTGGCCCTGCGGGAGCCCTTGCTAGCTCTGCATCACCCTCCTTGGCTATTGCACTACTCTCCCAGCACAATCTCTTCCTTCTCTATTCCTCTATACTCAATGCCCCTCAGCTGCTCTCCCGATCACTGATTCCATCTCTCTTAGCAAACCCCACTCTAGAGAATAGAATGACTAATCATCTGGTGTGATCTCCGCGTCACCCTCTAGCCTCCTCTTATACTTTTCCTCGACACTATCTCTGCCTCTCTATTATGTATTTGTTGCCTCTCACTACAATCCAGACCTCTAATTCGAATTTTTCAGCTAACCCCACTCCAGAAATCAAAATGACTGGTCTCCCTCAATATATCTCCCACTGACCCTCAAGCCTCCTCTTATATTTTTCCTGTTGATGAATCAACGGCCAAGATTAAGTCCCTATTCAACGACTAAGATTAAAATAGACTTGATCTTTGTCTCTTAGAAGCTTCTCATCCTTATCTTTATTAATACCCATTAATATTTTTATTTTCCTAAGTTTAGAATTAGGAACTCATTAAAAATATTAATTATTTTAATAACTCCTCATCCGGATGGAATTTTCCAAAACGATTTCTAGGTCTTGGAGATCTCATGTGCTTTACCCTCTCCACCAATTTTCATGGCTAGAGCACATTCGATGCTACCCCAAATCAACATGCAATTCTGCGTCTCACAACTCGGAACTGTGTCTCTCTTGCTATCTGATCAGTTGTTGTCTGGAAGATGGACTCTCCTGGCCTATGGGCTCCCACTCTAGCTTTTGGCAGTGAATCACTACGTCTCCCCAACAAAAAACAGATTCCCCTCTGAAGCACTACGCTACCTCTGCGTGCCTTTGCACTGCCTCTCTGTGGCATTCATTGCCTCTCTGCAATGCACTCACCAGAACAGGAAAATCTTCCTCTGGCCTTACTATCTCTGCCCCTCTCTCACTGCTTCGAGCTCACTAGCTCTCTCTCCAACCACTCAACACTGCTACTCTAGAGTTCGATCTGTTAGTAAATTCGAACTGTTGGTGGCTCAAGTGTGTTCTCCAACCCCCATCGAATTTCTTCTTATAATCTCTCGTTGAGACATCAACGACCAAGATTAAAACATAATCGATGGCTAAGATTAACTAGAACTCGATCCATGTCTTCTTCTAGAAGATTCTCACCATGACTTAATTAATACCCTTTAATTAATCATATTTCCTAAGTTTAGATTTAGGAAACATTAAAAAACGATTAATTATTTTAATTAAGTCGTCTCAAGGTTGAATTTCCATAAACAATTTATGGGTTTTGGAGAATACATGTATTCTAGCCTCGCCACCAAATTTTGTGGCTGGAACACATCCGATGTTACAAAAACTAGCATTACACGTGTATTTGGATCTCAATATGGTTGTTGGAGTATTTTATGGCTGATATTTGACTCTAAAAGTCAATCCCATGCTACATGGAGGTGCCCAGAGCTGAGATATGGGCATGGGCTATCAATTTAAAGTTTATTTAGAGGTTATGGAGCCTTATATTACACATCTTATGGAGTTGCTTTAGAGGAATCACCCCATTTGGAGAACTTTATGTTACCTATTTTAGGACATTTTTGACCATTGGAAGCCTATTCAACCATTTTGGAGGATCTCTAGGAGCAATTACATATTTCTTGGGGCCTTTGGAGGCTAACATGGCACCTTGGGACATCATTTTACTTATTTGAAGGAGACAACCTCTCTTTTGGGGGATTTTACTTCATCCCAGTGATTGTACATGTAGCTTGACCACTTTTATTTTATAGTTGAGATAAATAGCTCGAACAAGAGCTTCTTGCACAATTTAGGTATGAGCATGCAATTAGTTTGAGACAACTTCTAGTGACCACTTGGTAAAAATGGGAAATAAAATCAGCTTGTAATTTCACTTAAATTATTAAAAGTGAAAATTAAATTTCCCATGATTTCCTTTTTTATTTTTTTGTGCAGCATCAGGACGTTTTGTCGTATGCCTAAGTCGGCCTAGAAGAATTATGAAGAAAATTAAAATAAAAAATTATTTTTGGAGCATCAAGTCGTCTCAGGAAGACAACTCGGCTAGGCTCATGAAGGGGTGTGTCCTTGGGTTACTTTTGTTGAGAAATCAATGATTATAGGAATTAGGATTTGATTCCTCTTTCTTGATAATTACTTGTGAATTTTGTTGGCTTCTTTTACTTCTTTATTAGTTTATCTTTCACCAAGCAATTACCAAATTATATGTATATGAAGACCACAAGAACAAGAAACGCAGGATGTACACGCTCAACCAGGAAAAACCCCTTCAAGGGGAAAACCCAATCCAACTCTTCCACTAGTAAATTCAAATCAAGATAAGACTCTCCAAGACCTCTTAGACCTAGACAAAGACCTCCTCCAACCACCAAGTCAGCTCTTCCCTTCAATACATGATCCTTGTCAAAGTCTCCAAATAACAGCTCTCGAACAACAACTTCAATCCAGAATTTCGTCCCTTAGCAGCAGAACTTTGGCCCCTAGCAACAGAGTTTCGAACCTGCAGTAGACACGGAATTTCTGCCCCAACAACTGCCCAAAAACTTCACATGTGTGAGACACAGATAGCCCAGAAACTCGAATTAGGTCTTCCCAACAAATTTCCTTCTTCTCCAACTACTACGCTCTCTTTTCTGCCTCACTTCCTTGAAGATCGAACTTGTTGAGTGAATGCTCCAAAAACGTCAAATTGCCTCTCTATATATAACCTTTATGTTGGGTTAAATTGCCCTAATGTAGGCCAAACTCAAGGGGACAGAGCCGACTTGGTGTGGAGGTGACAAATAGCCTTTTTGACTCAAAAATAATTATTTTTACATGATACAAAAGCCCAAGAAGGTTCTAATAAAAATGACAATGACTCTAATGACTCAAGACAAAACCTAGAATCCTTCAAAGAAGACTTTGACCTAGAAAACATTGACCCAAGCATGAAACCCATGCTTTAATAAGTCATTTTCTTTAATAATAATTTTTTTTGACAAGTACAATTATGAAGATCGACACTTATTATATTCTTCAACACTCCCTCTTAATTAGAGAGGTATTCATAATTACATACATATAAGAGTACATGGAAGATCTCAAAATGGTATGAACTACAAAGAGTTCTAGCACACTGAGTGCTACAGATTAAATACCTGACCAAGGTACTCTAATTGAGTGGGACTAAGATGGACTCAAGCTTTATCCACTCTAGGTACCATCAGTCTTTTAAGCTCTACCATCAACCCAGTGATCTAGGTGCGTATCCGAAGTCAGGGTTCCATGACCAACACCACCCTCCCTACTTCGAAATCTAGACATCAACACATAGGCCGGCCAGATGTCCTCCCAAGCATCTTTCCATAATTTCATCTCTCCCTATCAACTAAATCTGTAACATCCACCAAGCCGAGCATGCTTCTAAAATATTCAAACTTCTTATTCGAAAGAAATTTCGTCATCACATCAACTACATGTTCATCTGTCGGAATATATTTTAGCTTCATGACCCCATCTTGTACTTGTTGTTGCTCGAATTGTACCGGCACCGCGACAACGCTCAGGGCATGGACTGTCACTTTGATCCCCACCCACTCTATTCTAGTTGTTTCCTAACAATGGGCTATGGGGGTCGTCCCTATTGAATGAAGTGAAGGAAAGTAAGTTAAGAATCAACTTACTTGGGAGACACGGATGAGTGGCCTAGCTACTTGGTTGAAATCAAGAAGAGTATGATTAAATTAGATTTTCTACTATGAGACCAGTGCCTTAATGGTGTCAGAAATTCTTGCTTCTTATGAATTAGAACCAAATGACCAGATGGACACCCACTATTTGAAATGATTGACAAACCTATGTGAGATGCTCATGCAAGAGATTATGAGTGGGGTTTATCTTGAATTAAGATCCCCTTAAGTTGTTTGAGTAGTTTGATTAGATACCTTTTGATGGTACATAACGATACGAAATGCAAATCTTAAACAATATAAATTTCTTACAAATATAAGTGCAAATTTCACAAGATATCAAATAACCCAAGATGTCAAATGTTAACAAGAGTTAATCAAGATATTGATCACAGATTTATGACAGTTTATATCAGCATTACTACTTCAGAAAATTCAGATTTACCAAAGGATAACAACAGTGCATAAACCACTCGAGATAATGAAAATTACTCAACGCATTGAAGCATAAAATTTCCAAATTAACTAGCAATGTAAATTTGCTTCTTTAACAAACTTTACGATGAAGTATTCATCAATATTTCAGATCTGATTTAAGATTACAAAAGTAAGTAAAGACAGATCAACAAGATAAAAACTTCCCAAACTAGATATCCAGTATCCCCAAAAATACCAAAATGCACCAAAACTTGAAAATTTCAATTTTAGGGCTTTTCGTGAGTTTGGCTTAACAATTTTCAGATCTGATATGATTATTACAGCAGTGAGTTAACCACAGATCAGCGAATTAATCACACCAAAAATAGATGACCAATACTTCTAAAAATAGAAATTTTTCACCAAAAAAAAAAATTTGAGTTTTTAGAGAATATGATTCAAAAATTTTAGAAAAGATAAACTAATTACAGTAGTAAGTTAGTTATAGATCAGCGAGCTAAAAATACTGAATATGCCGCCCCAAATGTCTAAAAATAATAAGCTTTTGCCTGGGAACTGAAAATTCAAACTTTTAGTCCTTATCAAATATATGCTTCAGAAATATTTCAGACTTGAATTTTAGAGTTATGTAGTAACTTCCAAGAGGCTAAAATGTTAGATCTAAATCACAAATTAGAGATGCCCAAGTGGCCAAAACTTGTGAAAACTTAGAATTTGCAATTTGAATCGATTTTGACCAATTAGAATATGATTTTAGGGCCTAGAAATTAATGATTTAACTATTGTCAAAAAACTAAAGCAAAACAAGGGTTTCAAGATCAAACCCTAGGCCCAAGACCTTGAAGATCCCACTGTTGAAAATCGTTGAAACTTTGGGATTACCTTGCCGCTGGATAGATATAAATTTTGAGACCTTATTCCTACAAAACCTTCAAGTATTTAAACTTAAATCTTCATATTAGGGTTTCAGGTCAATTTTGAGGCAAAAAAGGCCAAAATTTGGAGAGCAAGAACAAGGGAAGTGAATTTTAAGGGATAAATGGGCTAGGATGATAGATCGGGCCACAAGGAAGCTGGAAATGGCCAAGAAGGGCCAACGCTTTGCCCAAAGAGACTAGCGTTTAGGAAATAGGGGTCTAGGGGCCATACCCCAAGGCCTAGGGCCTAGGGCCTAAAGGCTTCACAAGGGAGTTGCCAGCCCTTATAGGATTGCAGCCTAGGAGGAGGACGAGAACGGGCCAAGAGAGGAGGGCCGAATAGGAGGAGAATCCTGTACAGGCCTAGGGAGGGCTAACGGCCAGACTAGGAGGGCCAAAAAGATGGCATAGAGGGCAAGGAAGGTTGACGCATTCAAAGAGAGGGAGATGTTGGGCCTAGAGGAGGTAGGTCTGGCCCTGGGAAGGCCAAAAACTAAAAACCCTTGCTCTGAAAAAAATTTATGTTTCAACTCTTTGATTTTCTGAAAAATTTTCCGTGGGAAACCTGCAAAAAATTCCAAGAGACTAGATCTTACCCTCAAGTGCCTAGATCTAGCTCTTCTTCCACTTAACTCCTTGATCTAACCTGTAAAAACAAAAATAGAAACACCCAAACCCCGAATATATACAAAATAAATCTAAAACCCGTCTATCCCACTTGGACCCCACAACTGTCTCTTTTAGTTTTTTTAGTTTCCTTAATTGTAGCACAGTTTACTATTTTTGCCAGTTTTTCGGGTCTTGAACTTCCGGAGCCGTTTTGAGGCCCTAAACGACATTTTCTAGGAAAACCAAGACGAACATGGGTTGTGGATCGATGTTGCTCACTCAAAAGTTGTAGTCCTCAGATAGATCTTTCTAATGAGGTATTGTGCACGTCAAACGGAGATCGTATGCCAAAGTTACGACCCCGGGAAGTTGATGTACCAATTTACCCAAATAGGGCCCACAGTTTGGTGTTTCATCTCCTAGGGTTAGGCTTTTGGATGTTTAGGGTTTTCCACTGTTTCTCAACAATAAATAGGCCTTCGAGCCTCATTGTAACATAGTTCAGAGGCATGTAGCCGCCACATCTCTTCTCAGAGATAAGCTATCATCACCCGAGCTAGTCTTATTTCCATTCTGTCTGTAAGCATATTTCAATATTTGATGTTAATGAAATGAAGTGTTATTTCTACTGCATCTTTGTATTTATGGTTATATCTTTAATTTGTTGGGTTCCTGTTTAAATCCGAATCAGTGGTATCAGAGGGGTCTTCTCTTTCTCTGTTTTTCTTTGCATGTCCCCAACGAGGTCAGGATATAAGGTGCAAGGGTTTGAACTGGTCAAGCCTTTGTAAGACCAGCCTCACAAATCCCGACGGCCTCCCATGGCAAACGAAAAGAAAGACAAGGGGGCAGGAGATCCTATCAATATCTTGCTCGAAGAAGCCCTCGAGCGACGGAGAAACGCGATGATGGACAACTTCACCCAGATCCTTCAGCAACTTCCCATGGGCAACGCATCTACTTCCAACAACTACTCTGGAAGTGCCACACCCTTTAAGGAACAAGTTAACTTTGAAATTCCCATATTCGAGGGTCAGATAGATGCAGATGTCATAGATAAATGGTTAAATCTACTAGAAAGGTATTTTTTGGTTCATGATTGTTACAGCCGGGAAAAGATTACTTTCGCTCTTCTCGAAGCAGCCCCCCACGTCAAGGACTAGTGGGAAACCTACTGCGAGCAAAAGGATGAGAGTATGGCCACACTGTTTTCAGCTGCACCCACTTGGAATTCGTTCCGAGATGCCATCAAAGAGCAATACTACCCTGTCAGAAGCTATGACGATAAATACATAAAGTGGACCACGCTGCGGCAGGGAAGGGACCAAGACGTGTCAGAGTTTACCAATATTTTTCATACCCTTCGGAGAAAGTTAGGTATCAAGGATTCTAAGCGGCATTTGGTACGCAAATATCACGGTTGCCTACACAGGTACATTTAGGACGAGATGGAGTTCCTAGACATCTCCTCGCTCAGCACAGTGTACCGATACGCTGTCAAGATTGAGTAGAAGTTTAAACAAAAGAAGCGAGACTTTGGATCTGCGAATCCGAAGAAAGGGAAAGGCTTCCCAAACCGCAGAACCAAGGACAAAGCCAAGACGGGGTGACCCAAGACAACCTGTCGAAGCCGCAAGAAAAGAACAACACCACGAAGTCAAAGAAGGACACAGGAAAGTGGTGTGAGTTCCATAAGAGCCCCACTCATAACACAAGTGAGTGTCGAAGCAAGCAGTCGCTAGTCGCTGAGTTGAAGGCCTCAACATCAGATGCATGTTCCAACCCTGAGTCATATCCAACAAGAGGAATGACAAAGGGAAGTAGATCATTGAGGCAGAACCTGGCGCCACTATTGCCATCGCCAAGATCCAGAAAAATGAGCCCAAAGATCCAGAGGAGGGGGGGCGTCTTTTCCACTCACAAATGTGGGTGAAGGGCTCGCCGCTGCAATTCATTGTCGACAATGTTAGCCAAAAGAACCTCATTTCAGCAGAGGTCGTGAAGCGGTTGGGCCTACCGACTACACCACACCCACAGTCGTACAGTATCAGGTGGCTTCACCAAGGACAAGATCTCTGAGTCCGCTAGCAATGTCGTCTTCCCTATAACATCAAGCCCTTCACAGATGAGGTATTATGTGATGTTGCTCCTCTTGATGTTTGTGATGTATTATTAGGCCAACCATACTTGTGGAAGCGACATACTGTGTATGAGTCAAGGCCTTGTGCTGTTATTATTTCTTTGTGTAATATATTATATAGGATACGGAGGTAGCCCCACCTACCGCCACTTCTTTGATCTTTGTTAAGAAAGACAGTAAGATCATCTCCCAAACTAGGAAATTTATTCCCTTTCTGGTTCACTCTCAAAGTAAGGGGAAGATCGTAGCCACATCCATGGCCCCCAGGAAGGGTACCTCCACGCAGCAGAAGAAGGTGGATACGGTCATGAAAGGATACAGGGACATCTTCTCCTCACCGACAAGGATACTGTTACACCGTCAGGTCAAGCATTCGTTCAATCAGACTCCCGGAGCACCTCTACCGAACCCGTTGATATATCGCCGCTCTATTGTGGGAAATGCCAAGTACAAGCAGTGACATGATCAACATCAGGTGCCACACAAGTTTTAAGTGGGCAACAAAGTCTGGTTGCATCTACAGAAAGAACGCCTTACAAGAGCCCATCGAAAGCTCAGACCACTCCGATATGGTCCTTACACCATTACCAAGGTCGTGGGAAACAATCCTTTGGAGCACAGCATTCCCTCGTTCCTTAGCTTGCATCGATTGTTCAATGTGGACCACCCTCGACCATGTTTCCCACCATTACTAGACACATCAGAGATTACAGAACAGCTCACCAGGGACCAAGTTCAGCAGAAGTTTTTGCATCTCATGGAGGCACTCAACGCAATGCGGACTGTTGCTTCCTAAAGGGGGAGGAATGATCCAGGTGGATGTTGGTGGCCACCAACCTATCCCATTTGGACCCCCACAACGGTCTCTTTCAGTTTTTTCAGTTTCCTTAATTGTAGCACAGTTTAAGATTTTTAGCAGTTTTTCGGGTCCTGAACTTCCGGAGTCGTTTTGAGGCCATAAACAACACTTTTTGAGAAAACCAGGAGCAACATGGGTCGTGGACCGATGTTGCTCACTCAAAAGTTGTATTCCTCGGATAGATCTTTCTAATGAGGTATTGTGCACGTCAAATGGAGATCGTATGCCAAAGTTACGACCCCGGGAAGTTGATGTACCAATTTACCCAAATGGGGCCCATAGTTTGACATTTCATCTCCTAGGGTTACGTTTTTGGATGTGTAGGGTTTTCCATTGTTTCTCAACAATAAATAGGCCTTCGAGCCTCATTGTAACATAGTTCAGAGGCATGTAGCCGCCACATCTCTTCTCAGAGATAAACTACAATCGCCCAAGCTAGTCTTATTCCATTCTGTCTGTAAGCATATTTCAGTATTTGATGTTAATGAAATGAAGTGTTATTTCTACTGCATCTTTGTATTTATGGTTATATCTGCAATTTGTTGCATTCCTGTTTAAATCCGGATCATGTGTGCAGTCGGGTCATTATGCATCCTAGTGTCCTAGGAAGAAGAACAAGGGAGAGGATTCTGACTCTAAGGCAACTCTAGCTAAGGCGGAGAAAGAAGTCGAGACCGATGACGACTGTGCCATGAGTGCTCATGCACCTCCAGAGAAGAGGTGGGGTGACATCGAGCTGTAGCCAGGAGGACTGCAGAAGATGAGGGATAGGATCCTTGAGGTGCCCAAACTCTTGGATCATATCCGGCTACGGGAAACCTTAACGACAATAGCAGGATGACAGATGTCAGGTAGAAGCAAGATGCGATGGAGCGACAAGGCAGTGCTAGAGTGCAGAGGTCTGTACCAGCGTAGTGGGGGTTGCAACAGTGCGAGAGGCACAGAGGTGTGCAGCTACGCAAAGGCAGCAGAGGGAGCACAGGATAGCAACAGAGGTAGCTCCAACATCAGAAGGCTTCCGGAGTGACAAGGATGTCAGTAATTTGGGTAGATCAGTTACTTACTTCTCGGTATCTGAGTTGTAGTGCAGCAGTTAGCAGTGGTAGTGCTATGGGCAGCATGGGCAGCAAGTTGAGAGGGAGCTATAGTACAAATGTAGCAGTGGCAGTGGCAGTGCCATGGGAAGCAGTACAAGAAGCAACAATGCAGTGGATGTTGGGCAACAAGCCAAGCATCAACACACGTACCGGGGCAAAAGGATCAGTGTGATGTTCCGTGGTGGAGCATTACTAGAGCACATTCCTCGCTAAGAGGGAGTGTTGATTTGTGGTAGCATCAGATGTGCTCTAGCCATGAAAATTGATGGAGAGGCTAAAGCACATGAGATCTCCAAGACCCACAAATGGTTTGGGGAAATTCCACCCGGCTAGAGAGATATTAAAATAATTAATATTTTTAATGGAGTTCGTAAGTCTAAACTTGGGAAAATTAAAATATTAATGGGCATTAATATAAAACTAGGTGAGAATTTTCTAAATGACATGGATTAAGCCAAATCTAATCTTTGTTGTTGATTAGAGACTTAAACTCGGTCGTTGAAGACCCTGTTGATTTGGGGTAGCATCGGATGTGCTCTAGCCATGAAAATTGGTGAAGAGGCTAAAGCACATGAGATCTCCAAGACCCAGAAATACTTTGGGCAAATTCTAACCGATTTGGGAGATATTAAAATAATTCATATTTTTAATGGAGTTCCTAAATCTAAACTTTAAAAAAATAAAGTATTAATGGATATTAATATAAAACTGGGTTAGAAGGTTCCAAAAGTCATGGATCAAGCCAAATATAATCTTAGCTGTTGATTAGAGATTTAATCTTGGCCGTTGAAGGACCAACGAGAAAAGTATAAGAGGAGGCTTGAAGGTCAGGTGGAAGAGACACCAAAGTGATCAGTCATTCGATTTGCTAGAGCGGGGTTGCTAAGTAAAGTCGAGACAGTGATCAGCAGCAAGGGGCAGTGAGTACAAGACAAAGAAGCAGAGACAATGCTAAGAGACTAGCACAAAGGTAGAGAGAGAGAAGCAGTAGCCAGAGCAGGCCACGTAGAGCCCAAGAGAGATAGCGCAGAGCCCAGAGGGACTACGTCATCCACGCAGAGGGTAGAGGGAGTGATGCAGAGGGTTCTAGAGGCTGCACAGTGCCTCAGTGGGTCCCAAAGGCTGCAAAGTGCCTTAGAGGGCTGACGTAGAGAGGTTTGAGGCTGACGTAGAGCGGCAAGAGGCTGACGCAGAGGCCAGAAGGGCTAGTGAAGAGCTTCGGAGTCGTTGGAGAGGGTTTCGTGGGACAGGTTTTCTGAATAACTATTTCCAAATAAAGAGGTATTGTTGCCATGTAATTTTTCTCTGTCAAGTGAGTCAGTTAGTCACCCAGTTGTACTCAAGGAAATACTGCATAATCATAAACCCTCAGAATAGCTGCACCGATTTTCCCGCATTGGGTTTTTCCGGGGATATTTGTCCAAAAATAAATCTCTTGTGCATTTATTTTCTTTCAGCTGATGATCTGTAGATGTTGAGACTGTATTGTGTTTATTTCGTTATTTATATGTTTTAAATAACTTGTTCATAATTTACAAGTAGCATGAATAAACCAGCAGAATACAGATTAATTTTCTAACGGATAGACTTAGAAAATTCAACATACCCAACAAGAAAAGTATAAGAGGAGGCTTGAGGGTCAATTGGAGATACACCAAGATTGATCAATCAGTTCGATTTTCTGTAGCGGAGTTTGCTAAGAAAATTCGAATAAGTTATCTGTTGCAACGAGGGGTAGTGAGTACATAGCAGAAATGCAGATATAGTACCTGAGGGTCAGCGCAGTGACTGAAGACGCTGACGCAGAGGCAGCAGGAGCCATGCAGAGGCAGACAGAGACTGCGCAGAGGCTAAGGGGCCTGCGTGGGTGACGCAGAAGACCACAGAGCTGACGCAGAGAGGCAGAAGGTTGACACAGAGGGTTCAGGAGCTACGTTGAGGCTAGCAGGGTTGACGCAAAGCCTACGAGAGCGCCGAAAGACTTTTCGTGGGGTAGACTAGCCGAATATCTGTCTCCGAGAAGAGGTATTACTGTCGTGTAACAATCTCTGTTAGATGAGCCAGTTCGGCACCCTAGTTGTACTCAAGAAATCTGCGTAATAATAAAACCCTCAGATCTGTTGCACGGGTTTTCCCGCATTGGGTTTTTCTGAGGACTTGTTGTCCAAAAATAATGGTGTGCCTTGTGTGTTTGTCTAGTATTTCAATTGTTGATCTATATATGAGTTAAGGTTGCATTTTTGTTTATTTTCAATATTTATATGTATAAATAACTTGTTAAGGAATAAATAAGTAGGTGAAATAAACCAAATAATACAGTAGGGATTTCTAGCGTGTTAGACTTAGAAATTTCAACATTACCAATATTCAACACAACATAGAGATGCCCATAGTCGGCACATACCACAAATCAATAAGCAAGAACACCTTGAATTGCCCCACAAAGTCTTTTATTACGATAGAAAAAATAGCTCCCAACAGGAAAATAGTTTACACAATGTTTCAACAGCAATTCTAGCCAGAGATCAAGAGGACTAGAGACTCAACTCACTCTCTAATTTATAGCTAAATCCTCCAAATGGAAAAATAATGGCTAGTTTCTTTGATCCTTGTCAAAATAAACTTGGTCGTTGATAAATACTTCAAGATCTTTTAATCTTGGCTTTTGATTTTTTATTTTTGAAGAATTTTCGAATTTATCATTTAATTCCATTTTAATTAGCTCAAAATTAATTATTTAGATCTAATTTCCTCATAAATTTGACTTTGACTTAACCACCATGGTCCAAGGGTACAAATTTTCTTGAAAAATACAATATTCCCTTAGTGGAGGACTTTTAAAAATTGATTCCTTCAAGACCCACGAATTTTTTCATTTGGAGAATTTATTTTCCTAGATAATTTAATTTTGACTTTAATTAATTAATTTTTTGGCTTAGGATTTAATTTTACTTTGCCAGAAAAATTAATTAATTTACACATAAGGGGATTAATTATTTTTCCAACCCTCTAATACATATGATTTTTCTTTTACAAGACTCAACGAGGGAATACATTCAATACACATAATCCATCTGCGGCTCAATATGATCTAGTAAACCAAGTGATTTGTAATAAAATAATTTAGCCAATTAGCTTACATTATTCCCAAACCACATTTGCATCACTCTACTAAAACACTAGGACTCACCTAATAATTTGACAATAAATTTCACCCTAGCTTTGGGGTTTAAGCTGGAGCGAAAAAAACTCTTCTTATTAGCCATGTCGAAAAACACAAGTAATCAGTGAGGTTAAAAAACCTTCTAGAATGGAATTTGTCATAAAATTATAGGCTTACCTAGGTTGTTACATAGACTCATGGTTTTAATAAGATCATTTACAATATATCACTTGCAGAATGGGATGACCATGACACACAGAGTATTGATACGTGATCCAATCCTTGCTGAAAAAGTTTGTACTTCCACTTCCTTGGAACTTTGACAATTTGAGTGCAACCGTACCAAACCCCCAACGTATTGGTACTTCTTATTGATATGCTTCATCCTTGCATGGAATATGGGGTTTTTAGACATCTTGACATTGCTTTGATTATCACAATTTATTATTGTAGGATCCAGAGGCTTTCAAAACACATCTAACAAGAGTTTTCTTAACCAAACAGCGTCCCTTCCTATTTCACATGCAGCAACATATTCTGCTTCAGCACTACTTAACGGCACAAGATCTTGTTTTCAACTCAACCATGAAATCATTGCAAATCCCAAACTGAAACATCCACCGATAGTGCTTCTTCCATCAGTTTCACTGCCACCCCAATCGAAATTAGTAAAACCTGTTAAGTTGACTTTCTTTCCATCATACCTTAGACAGTGATGTATTGTGCCACATACGTATCTCAAAATATGCTTGGCAACTATCCAATGGTCATGAAGAGGCTCCACCTGAAATTGACAAAGAACATTTTCCGCGAAACATATATCAGGTCTTGTATTCACCAAGTACATCAAAGAACCCACCAACTTACGATAACTAGTAGGATCGACAAGACTAGAGTCGAAGCTTCTCAACTTCCTAAGATCAGTGATCATGGGAGTAGTCATAGGCTTGGAATCCATCCAAATTTTTGCAACATCTTGATTATGTATTTACCTTGACCAAGATATATCTCATCAAGTTTCTACCAGAGTCCCAAGCCCAAGTAATAGTGCATGAGTCCCAGATCTTTCATCTCGAATTCAGTTGTTGGCATTTTTTTGCATTCTAGTAATATACAAATCATCCACACCCGTAATAAACAAATCATCCACATATAGAAGTATAATGATTGGTTCATTCTTCACCACCTTAATGTACAGGTTTGCATCGGCAGAACTTTTGACGAACCTAATTCTTAAGAGATATGCACCCATCATTGCATACAATGCCCTAGGAGCTTGCTTCAAGCCACATAGGGCTTTCTTGAGTCTGCAAACATGTGTATCTTTGTTATTTATTTCGAAGCCTTCCTGTTGTTCAATGTATACTTCTTCAGCAATGGTTCCATTTAAGAATGTTGTTTTGACATCTATTCGATGGATATTCCATCCCATAGTAGCAGCTAGCAAAACCAAAGATCTTATAGTAGTATACCTAGCAGTAGGAGAAAAGGTTTCTTCATAGTCTATACCTTCCTTTTGTGAGAAACCCCTTAGAACGAATCTAGCTTTGTATTTGTTTAGGCTTCCATCAACAACATGTTTGATTTTGTAAATCCATTTTGAGGTGACAACATATTTGTCATTGTTAGTTTTTGTAGCATCGGATGTGTTTTAGCCTTGAAATTTTGTGGGGAGACTAATACATAATATCTCCAAAACCAAGAAATTGTTTCTGAAAATTCCACCTAGGAATGACATAATTAGATTATTAACCAGTTTTTGAATATTTCCTAAGTCTAAACTTAGGGAATATGGTTAATTAATCAATATTAATTAAGTCGAAGTGAGAATCATCTAGAAACTCACACGGACTGATCTAGAGATGATCCTAGCCATTGACTAAGTTCTAATCTTGGTCGTTGGTGCTCCAACAGTGGATTATAAGAGGAGATCGATGTGCTGATGAAGAATACACTTAAGAGGTTCAATTTCTGAGCAGATCGATTTGCAAAATAGCAGTAGTTTGTTGTCGGAGAAAGAGCTAAAGATAGAAGCAGTGTGAGGGGAGCAAGGATAGTGATCCGGAGGAAGGATTTCCAGATCCAGTGAGACAGCAGTAAGAGGGTTGAGTTATCCTAGAGAGGCAACGCAGAAGCTCTGCACAATAGCTTTATCAAGGCAAATCGATTTGCTGGTGAGAAAAATCGTTCTCAGTTCCAGAGGTCGGGCAGAGGTTCCAAAAGGTCAGAGAAATGATTTCCTCAAGAGCTTGAGGTAGAACGACTTCATCAGAGGCAGTTTCGAGCCACATGTGTGGGAGACAGCACAGGGGCAGCACAAAGGGCTCACGTTGGGGTTTGGACGACCAATTTGTTGAAGGCAAGTCGTGCCAGTGATGGCCTGTGGGAGAAGGGAAATTCCCTTCAATATTTTGCCCAGATTATCTTGTTGTGGATTGCCAGTTTCAAGCATCCAGATGGTACTTAGATTTTTCACTACATAATATTAAAACCCTCATCTGCTGCACCAGTTTTTGTGAAAATTCTATCACTGCAACATCTGATTTAATTTGCCTCCTTATTTTCAATAAGTTGTTTATGAAATTCCTTCAATAAACATTAAAATAAATTCTGCTGCAGACATCCCACCATAATACAGAAACAAACACATGCACAAGAATCAACACATCAACACAGATATTTTGGACAACAGTCCCCGGAAAAACCCAATGTGGGAAAACCGGTGCAGCAAGTGAGGATTTTATTATTCAACAATTGTTCAATACAACCAGGTGCCAAATTGGCTTACCCAACAGAGATAAAAATTCTCCAGCACTTCTCCCAGTCCCAGTGTCAACCTAGTTGACCTCTGCGTAGCTCCCAGACACTCTTCATCAGCCCCTGCTTGCTTGCGTCAGCCCTGGGCCACTCTGCATCACCCACGCAGGCCCTCTAGTGACTGCGCAAGTCTCTTGCTGTCTCAATGTCTGCCTGAAAGGCCCTGCGTCTACCTCTCCTGCCACTGCATTGGTCTTCTGTTGCTGATCCTGACTCTCTGCTCCGTACTTGCTGCTCTCCAGACCACTAGTTCGAATTTCTCAGCTAACCCCGCTCCAGAAATTGAACTCACTGGTCTCCCTCAGTGTGTTCTCCAACTGACCTTCAAGCCTCTTCTTATACTTTTCTTGTTGGTCCATCAACAGCCAAGATTAAGTCCCTAATCAACGGCTAAGATTAGATCTGGCTTGATCCATGACTTTTGGACCATTCTAACTCAGTTTTATATTAATTCACATTAATATTTTATTTTCTCTAAGTTTATACTTAGGGACTACATTAAAAATATTAATTATTTTAATATCTTCCAAACTGGTTAGATTATGCCCAAACCATTTCTGGGTCTTGGAGATCTCATGTGCTCTCCACCAATTTTCGTGGCTAGAGCACATCTAATGCTACCCCAAATCAACACTCCCTCTTAGCAAGGACTGTGCTCTAGTAATATTGCTCACTGGGTATCACCCTGATCATCCGACAGCGGTCCCTGTGCTGATGCTAAGCCTCCCTGCCCAACATCCTTTGCACTATTGCATCCTGTATTGTTGCCCATGGCTCTGCTACGGCCACTGCTATATCTGTATGGCAGCTCCCTCTGCATCCATGCTGTTGTTGGTCCTTTTCTCCCAACACTGCATCCGCACTGCAACTCCCTCTACATCCGTGCTGCTATGGGGTCCATGCTGTTGTTGGTCCTTTTCTCCTAACACTGCATCCGCACTGCAACTCCCTCTACATCCATGCTGCTATCACCCCTATTTCTGCTACTGAAACGGGTTCTTTATCATCCCCATCTTCTGCCTGAAGTAATCAAACTTTGTCCTTCCAAGGGCCTTGGTGAGGATGTTCGCCACGTGTTCTCTTGTAGGAGTGTAGCTCAACTGTACAGCTCCTCGTTGGACATAGTCTTTGACAAAGTGACACCACATATCAATATGCTTTGATCGATCATGAAACACTAGATTCTCAGAGAGCTTGATGCAACTCTGATTATCACACATGATTCTGGTCGCCTCCATTTTCCTTCTAAATAGGTTCACAAGCAGTTTTCTAAGCCATATGGCCTCACACGAAGTTGTGCTTGCCGCCATATATTTTGCCTCAGATGAGCTCAAAGCCATGGACTTCTATTTCCTACTGCACCAGGAAGTTATTCTTGATCGAATGTTGAAACAGTACCCAGAGGTACTTTTCTGATCCACTGAACTTCCTGCCCAATCTGCATCAGTAAATCCACTCAATCTGATATCCTTACCCCTGGTGTATAAGAGTCCATAATCTATTGTTCCCTGTAAATATGTGAGGATGTGTTTAGTTGCTGCCCAACGCGCCCTCTTCGGTTCCACCATGCACTGGCTGAGGGTGTTGACAGCGTAGCAAATGTCTGGCCTAGTATTGACCAGACACATTAGGGACCCTATGAGCTGCCTGTATAGGGTGGGATCAACATCCTTATCTTCTGATGCATCAATCTTCTTCCAGTTGGTGATCATTGGAGTAGCCATGGGTTTACAGTCCTCCATCTTGAATCTTTTCAGGATTTTTGTAGCATACCTCTCTTGCCCAAGGAAGATCTCTCCCTTCTGTTGCCAAACTTCCAACCCTAGGAAGTAATGCATTAGTCCCAAATCCTTCATATCGAATTATGTGATTAGATTCTTCTTGCAGTCCCCAATGAGCCTGGACGATCCTGTCAGAAAGAAATCATCCATATACAATACTAAGATTGGCTGCTTATTCTCTATAACCAGATAGTAGAGATTCGGATCCGCATCACTCTTGACAAATCCCATCTTCTACAAGTAGCCATCGATTCGACCATACCATGCTCTAGGTGCCTGTTTCAGCCCATACAAGGCTTTCTTCAATCTGCATACATGAAACTTCTTCTCATGTGTCTTAAGTCCCTCTGGTTGTTCAATGTATACCTCTTCTTTTATTACCTCGTTCAGAAAATCCATTTTGACATCCATTTGATAAATCTCCCACCCCATCTGAGCTATAAGAGATATCACAGTCCTAATAGATGCATACCTGGCTACCAGGGCAAAGGTCTCCTCGTAATCAATTCCTTCCTTTTGAGCATACCCCTTAGCCACAAACCTGGCCTTGTATTTCTCAACATTGCCATCTGCAGCGTATTTGATCTTGTAGATCCATCTCAAACCTACCACTGATCTGTCTTGAGGCCTTGGCACTACCTCCTAGACATCATTCACCATTATGGAGTTGTACTCCTCTATCATCACATCTAGCCAAACCTGATGTTGAGTTGCCTCCTGGAAACTGGCAAGCTCCCCATCCTAAGCTACTAATGCCTGATATCTATCTGGCTATTTTCGCTCCCTCTTATTGTTTCTTGGCACACTGATGAAGTCCTCTGCATCTCGAAGAATCTGACAAAGATCTCAGCTAGTTCTTCCTCTACCAGCAGGTGCCTCTGTTAGCTCCTCCTCATCCTGTGAATCTTCCTGTTGCGAGGAAGAATTCTTTACTTCTATTGGTTGAAGAGGTTTAACCGACAGCTCTTCTTTTCACTGCTCCTCGGAAGGCATCTCACGAGATTTTCTGAAAGCCCTGTCCTCCATGAACTTTACATCTCGTCGAACCACTACCTTCCTGCTCCCTGGAAGATAGGTTCCGTATGCCTTAGCGTTCTTGCTATATCCCACTAGATATCGCTTTTCCGCAGTTTGATCCAGCTTTTTCCTCTTTTCCTCGAGTATGCGGCAATATGCTAAACTCCCAAATATCTTGAAATCACTGACTTCAGGCGTCTTCCCTGTGAAAACTTTCTCTGGAGTAATCTTGCCCAACACTCGATGAGGAGTCCTGCTTTGGACATGGACTGTTGTGTTGCATGCTTCTGCCCATAGGAATTTTGGCATATCCTGATCGTACATCATGGCCCTAGCTTCATCTATAATAGTCCTGTTCTTCACTTCTGCTACTCCATTCTGCTCCAGATTGTATAAAGTTGTCCACTCTCTTCTGATGCCCTCCTTAGTGCAAAAATCAATGAAGTCATTATCAACATACTCTCCTCCATTACCTGAGCACAAAACTTTTATTTTCTTCCTAGTCAGATTCTCCACTAGAGCCTTGAACTCTTTGAATCGACAGAAAACCTCGTCCTTGGTTTTTAGAAAATAAATCCAAGTTTTCCTTGAGTGGTCATCAATGAAGGTAAGGAAATACTCGCCACCACTAATAGCTTTGGTGGACATAGGTCCGCAAATATCTGAGTGTATCAATCCTAGTACACTCTTGGCCCTGTGTTTACTCCTAGGAAATGTTGCCTTGGCATACTTTCCTAGAGCACATCCTCTGCATACATCATCTCGTTCCGTACCAAGATTCGGAACTCCTATTATAGTGCTCCTGAGAATTCTCAGAGCCCCATGGTGCAAATGTCCCATTCTTTCGTGCCATAGTTCATTCAAGTCCTTGTCTCCATGACTGCCTATTAGTGCCATTGGTGATTCTAGTTGTAATCTATACAACCTGTTACTTTTGATCCCGATCTGCACTTTCTTTTTCTAGCTCGAGTGTTTGACGTATACCTTCTCCCTGATGAAGTAGACGTCATAGACCTTGCCTTGAAGTTGCGACACGGAAAGTAAGTTCATCCCCAATCCTGGTGCATGCAGCAAATTTGTAGCGCGGAACCGTTCTCCCGATTCTGTTTGGAAAACTATGGTACCCTTCCCTACTGGAGTACACTTTGACTTGTTCCCCATGGCGATCTGAAATTTCATCTTCTCTTCTCGATACTCTGAGAAACATTCCCTGATTCCCGTGATATGCCAAGAGGCTCCACTGTTTATATACCATACTTCTGATGACGCAGAACTAGTCATACAAGCCACTTGTTCTTCCATCCTAGAAGCCAACATGGAGAAATCAAAATCACTTGTGCAATTTTTTGAAAATCTGTATGAGTCCCCTGATGTGGATGCCTATGCATCATGGTCTCAACCCATAACTTATTTTCCCTTCCTATCTTGAATTACTCGCTCTGATACCATGTGAAAATTCTATCACTGCAACATCTGATTTACTTTGCCTACTTATTTCAATAAGTTATTCATGAAATTCCTTCAATAAACATTAAAATAAATTATGTTGCAGATATCACACCATAATACAAAAACAAACACCTGCACAAGAAACAACACATCGACACAAATATTTTGGACAACAGTCCCTGGAAAAACCCAATGTGGGAAAACGACGCAGGAAGGGAGGATTTATTATTCAGCAATTCTTCAGTACAACCGGGAGCCAAACTGGCTTACCCAACAGAGAGAAAAATTCTCCAACACATCTCCCAGTCCCAGCATCAGCCTGGCTAACCTCTGCGTATCTCCCAGATATTCTACGGCAGCCCCTGCTTGTCTGTGTCAATCCTGGGCCTCTCTGCGTCACCCACGCAGGCCCTCTAGTGACTGCGCAGTCTCCTGCTGTCTCAGCATCTGCCTAAAAGGCCCTACGTCTGCCTCTGTGTTGGTCTTCTGTTGCTGATCCCGACTCTCTGCCCCATACTTTCTGCGTTCTGCTACTCTCCAGATCACTAGTTCGAATTTCTCAACTAACCCCGCTCCAGAAAGCGAATTGACTAGCCTCCCTTAGTGTGTTTTCCAACTGACCCTCAAGCCTCTTCTTATACTTTTCTCGTTGGTCCATCAACAGCCAAGATTAAATCCCTAATCAACGGCTAAGATTAGATCTGGCTTGATCCATGACTCTTGGACCATTCTAACTCAGTTTTATATTAATTCACATTAATATTTTAGTTTCCCTAAGTTTAGACTTATGGATTCCACTAAAAATATTAATTATTTTAATATCTTCCAAACTAGTTAGGTTCTGCCCAAACCATTTCTGGGTCTTGGAGATCTCATGTGCTTTAGCCTCTCCACCAATTTTCGTGGCTAGAGCACATCCGATGCTACCCTAAATCAACAATTTTCCCAAGTCAGGTTTCTCCGGGGACTTTTGTCCAGAAATAACTATGTTATTTTTATGTGTGTGTGCTAGCATTTCTTCCATCATTTATTCTTCCACAGTTTTATTTGTGTAAATTGCAGTGTGATTTATTCGGTATTTGTCGTAACAAACAACAAATAAATTGTTAAATTAAATTAACAATTAGGAGAATAATTTCCACTTACTGCAATAGGATTCCAGTTTGCAATTTTCACATGGTAACAGAGCACAGTTGATCAGCCGGAGAGCTCAGAGGCGGAAAGAGAAGGAATTTCGGTCCTCATTGTGGCTAGCAGGCCGAAATTCCCAGGAGCAGTGCAGTCATTCTGCCAGCAGGCCCAGTTACCTGTCGAGGTTCGATTTTTCTAAGTGGGGCAGAAAAATTCGATCCTACCAAATCAAGTGATTCGAGAGGTAGAGGGAGCAACCCAGATCCTTCGTTGGGCAAATCTCTAGCTGGATGCAGAGGTTTTTTGCAGCAATACGCTAGAGCAGAGCTAGCATTGGGTGGAGGAAGAGCACACACAAAGGGAAAATTTTCATCAGGGAACTTCTAGTCTTAAGAAGTTCGATTTTTCTTTGCAAATCAGCAGTCATTGTGAACATATCTTCTCACTCCATAAGGGAGTGCGAAGGGCAGAGCTGTAGCTGAGCAGAAGGGAAGAGGAAATTTTTGATAGATCATTAAGATGACCACTATTGGGCTTTGTGATCAGGACAAGTTCGATGGAGCTTCCAACTACGTCATCTAGAAAGCAAGGATGTCCTTCCTTCTAGATGACTTTGGCCTGAAAACTTATATTGATGTAGTGGTAGCAAGTCCTCAGGATATAGATCAGCAGAACTAGTACAAGGAGATGGCATGGGTGAAATGGCTAATCGTAGATAGAGTCTGGGATCATGTTGTTTCACATATTGCTAATAAAGACACTGCCAAGCAGATGTGGGATGCTCTAGCCACATTATATCAGGGTACTTCCGAGCAGCGGAAGATGTACCTCGAGGAGAATATGAGGCCCATCTGGATGTAGAAGGGGGAAGGCATAGACCCCTTCCTCACCAGGATTCAGGAGGTCTGGGACGAGTTGTCAGCTATTGGGGTAGCGCCTCGACCCACAGAGCTTGTGAGATTGGCACTCAACAGTCTCTCTGAGGACTGGCAGGTCATTGTCCAAAGCATATTGGGCAGGGACAAGTTACCAGATTGGGACATGATGTGGGCTAAATTGCAATGGGAGTAATTGAGGCGATCTCTTCTAAAGAGCTCCATTGGTGGTAGCAGCAGCGGATCGAAGCAGGTGAAGGAGGAGAAGAATGTGGCCCTCGCATCTAAGGGTCCCTGTCAGAGACAAGGGAAGCAGAGGAGGAAGAAGAAGGACTTGTCAAAGGTCAAGTGCTTTAGATGTGGTGAGCTTGATCACTACAGTACCCAATGTCCTCCCAAGAAGAAGGCCAAGGAGGAGAAGCAAGACCAACAGGCGACTTCAATAGAGATTGATAAGCTCTCCTCCAGGCTGGAAGAAGACTTCACTATGTTTATTGATATAACTCTAGGAGTGAGGTGGGGAGATTTGGTATTGTAGCCCGAGAGAGCTATAGATTAGGCAGGGTCCTTGAGTATTCCACCTCATGGATCATTACCTGGCTAAAGGGGCCCACAGTATTCAATAGCAAGATGGATCACTGACAGTTGATGCAGTCACATGCCAGAGTGACAGTTGCAAAGACTAGTAGCAGTCCAATATTGGAGAGCGCAGTGCAGAGTTGGCAGCAGTGCAGTTGGCACATTATAGAGTCAAGAGCGGCGCGAATTCTTCAGTGACAGTGCAAATACTAGCAACAGTCAGAAACGGGTGACAGATGCATTATATTGATCCCCGTTGATTCAATATTTTGGATGCTTTTCAGTTGCAGCAGCAACAGATGAGAGCGAGTTACAGTGCAGATGCAATGTTGGCAGCAGTTCGGCAGGGTTAGCCGCAACACAGATGCAACAAATATTAGAGTTGCGTAGTGGTTAGTGGGCAGTATGGCCAGACATCAACAGTGTGACAGGAGATGATACAGAGACAGGGTGTACAGTAGTACTAGAACACATTCCTCGCTAAGAGGGAGTGTTAGTTTTTGTAGCTTCATATGTGTTTTAGCCTTGAAATTTTTTGGAGAGGCTAGAATACATGAGATCTCCAAAACCCATAAATTGTTTATCGAAATTCCGCCTAGAAATGACTTAATTAGATTATTAATCAGTTTTTAAATATTTCCTAAGTCTAAACTTATGGAATATATTAATCAGTATTAATTAAGTCAAGGTGAGAATCATCTAGAAACTCACACGAACCGACGCAAAGATGATCCTAGCCATTGATTAAGTTCTAATCTTAGTTGTTGGTGCTCCAACAGTGGATTATAAGAGGAGATCGATGTGGTGATGGAGAATACACTTGAGAGGTTCGAATTCTGAGTAGATCGATTTCCAGAGTAGCAGCGGTTAGTTGCCCGAGAGAGAGATAGAGATCGAAGCAGTGTGAGGGGGGCAGGAATAGTGATCCGAAGGAAGGATTTCCAGATCTGAAGAGGTAGCAGCACGACGGTCGAGTTATCCCAGAGAGGCAACATAGAGGCTCTGTGCAATAGCTTCAACAAGGAAAATCGATTTGCCAGTGAGAAAAATCATTTTCAGTTCCAGACATCGAGCAGAAGTTCTAGAAGGCCGGAGAGACGATTTCCTCAACAGCTAGAGGCAGAACAACTTCATCAGATGCAGTTTTGAGCCACATGAGTGGGAGACAGCAGAAGGGCTCACACTAGGGTTTGGGCAGCCAATTTGTTGAAGCCAAGTCGTGCCAGTGATTGCCTGTGGGAAAAGGGAAATCCCCTTCAGTGTTTTGTCCAGG
Source organism: Pinus taeda (assembly GCA_000404065.3). Lineage (NCBI taxonomy): Eukaryota > Viridiplantae > Streptophyta > Pinopsida > Pinales > Pinaceae > Pinus > Pinus taeda. The sequence goes on from APFE030080518.1 coordinate 72,301, forward strand.
TTTTCTTGTTGTGGACTGCCAGTTTCAGGCATCCAGATTGTACTCAGATTTTTCACTCTTGCATAATATTAAAACCCTCATCTGTTGCACTGGTTTTCACAAGTTGGGTTTTTTCAGGGACTTTTGTCCAAAAATAACTGTGTTATTTTTATGTGTGTCTGCTAGCATTTCTTCCAACGTTTATTCTTCCACATTTTTATTTGTGTAGATTACAGTGTGATTTATTTAGTATTTTCTGTAGCAAACAACAAATAAATTGTTAAATTAAATTAACAATTAGGAGAATAATTTCCAGTTGCTGCAATAGGGTTCCAGTTTGGAATTCTCACAATCACTTGTTCTAGGAATGATTTCCCAGACCCCATTCTTCATGACGGATTGATATTCTTGTTGCATCGCCTTCTTCCATTCTTCTTGATGAGAAGCTTCTTCAAATGTAGTTGGTTCAACTTCTATCAATTTTGTCATGTATGTTGCATATCCTTAATATCTCTTTGGTCTTTTTCTTTCTCTAAGAGTTCCTTTAGTAGCTCCATGTCCTTCAGCATCTTCAAGTGTAGCTTTTATCCAAGTTGGCCTCTTCTTTGTTTCAGGAATGATTACGGGTCGAATAGGCTCGATTGGTCCTTCTTCTTCTTCTAGGTTTGTAGTTGTCTTGTCATGATGTTCTTCTTCTTAAAATATTGGTACATCTTCATCATCGGATTCGATTGGTATATCCTTGGATCTTTTGTAGGCATGATTTTCATCAAATATAACATCCCTACTAACTTCAATTTGTCTTCCTTCCTTGATGTAGATACTATAAGCCTTTGAAGAAAGATTATAACCAACAAATATCCCTTTTATGCTTGTCAAATCCAATTTCTTTCGTTTGTCTTTTGGAACATGGAAGTATGCAGGACACCCAAAGATTCGGATATTATCTACACATGGCTTCTTCCCTGTGAATGCTTCTTTTGGTGTCATATTATCAAGGATTCTATGAGAAATTCTATTTTGTATATATATTGTTGCCATTGTTGCTTCTCCCCATAGAAACTTTGGAAGATCTTGATCAAATATCATAGCTCGTATATATTCTTCAATTGTTCTATTTTTCCTTTCTGCAACTCCATTTTGCTTGGGGTTGTAGGGAACAATGAGCTCCCTCTTAATACCTGCTTCTTTACCATATGCAATTAATTCCATTGTAGTGTATTCCCCTCCATTATCAAATCTCAACGTCTTTATCTTTCTTTCGGTTAAGGTCTCTGAAGCGAAAATCTTCTTGATACACAGAAAAATATATATAAATATTTATTAATAATTAATTGACAGATGATGATTGTTTACATTGGGGGTTCCTGGCTTATATATCGCCATGGGCACCCTTTGGGGAAAGGGCATGATCTTATGATCGTGCCCTTTCGTCTAATTTAACCTAAAATTAAATACTAACTAATTTTTTACATAACATTGCCTTCCTCTCGAAAGAACGCTTTGTCCTTAAAGCATACGTAACGACGGATGTTGTTGACAAAATGCTTCATTCTCCCAAGAAGCGTCTTCTTCGGGTAAGTCCTTCCACTTGATCAGATATTCCAAGATGATCAAGGTCCCACACTTTAAAAGGTCTTGGATTAATCTCTCAATTTCTGTTTTTTGGTGATGTGGATATCAGTATGGCTTGATGTTGACAAGGTCTGACCTTGCCTTGACTTCTATTGTATGCTCAATTTCCCCATTAGGCGACATCTTCATAGGTAGGTCTTGAAATACTTTTTCATGCTTCCAAATTAGATCGTGTATCTCTGGTGACTCTTCACTGGTCATATTTGCAGATAACATTTCTAATTGGTGACATTGTACTACATAAGCGGGTGCTCCTTTTCGACTCATCATCATCTGAGATGATAATACAATTTGATTCTTTGGTGCTTGGAATCCATGTAATTTGTACTTATGACCTCCCCATTTGAATTTTATAAATTGTACTTGATGGTTGGCGGCATAAGTACCTAAAGTTCGTAGCCATTGGATACCTAAGACTACATCTACTCCTCCTAACGATACTGTGAAGAATGGAGATTCTAAATTAAAGTCTTGAATCTGCAATTTGACCTTATGGCATTTCCCCACCTTTTCAATCTTCCATCACTTTCATGTTTGGTAAGAGAAATGAAAAAATATTGAGTCTCTTTGCCACGATTGCATCTACAAAATTGTGTGCTACCAGAGTCGATGAGAACCACTACGTTGTTCTTCTTTATGTGTCCTTTTAACTTTAAGGTCTGAGGTTGTGATATACCTATCATAGCTAATAATGATACTTGCGGAATACTTCCGTCATCTAATTCTCGTGAGAATTCTGGGGCATCTTCTGTTTCTTCTATGTCAAAATCTTCATTGTTTGAATCATTGGTTGCTTCACAATTATATAGGTTCTTTGGTTCTTTTCCTTTAGCACATCTATGTTTGGGGTCCCACTTCTCACCACAACGTTTGCATTTACCCTCTTTTATCCTCTATGTTTCCACATTAGATTTTTCATCTTCACGACGATGTGGTGGAACATATATTGTATTATTTGAGTCCACATACTGGGGTATTCTTCGTCTTGAATATTTTTTTTCCGATTTTGACCAAAATATTTGTTTGAATTTCTTTTCGGCTGTTTTTGCTTTTCGTCTTGCTACTTCTATTGATGCAATGTCATGCATCTCAAGTTCTACTTGTAAATGGGTTTTGAGTCCTGAGACATTCGATTGAATTAGATGAGATTCTGATAACACAGGTACTCGTGTTACTAAGGTCTCCTATTCTTTAGTGTATTCATCCATACTTCCTTTTTGTTGTAATTTGATGAGTTTTGAAAAGAACTCTTCTTCCTTTACACCTTGGAATCTTTTAAAGAATGCATTCTTAAATTTTCTCCAACTAATGACGTGTGTTGTCTTTTTCCACCACATATACCAATTATATGCTTCCCCTTCCATTTTCATGGATGCGTGCCTGAGCTTTTCATCATCATCATTGATGTCATATATCTCAAAGTATTCTTCTGCTTTATTTATCCATGCAACATTGTTTTTTTCATTTCCATCAAATTTAGGCATCTCGACCTTTGCCCTTCGTTGGTATGTCACTAACGGTTGAGCGAAAAAGGGGTGTTGATTGGTAAAGATATCCCAGAGTTGCTTGTTTGTAAGAGTCGCGTTACTCATTTCTTGGTGGGGTGTCGCTGATTTTTTTGGGGATTCAGCTTTTTCATGAGAATCTGTTGACTTCGTTGAATCTGATGAGTTGTGCTCTTGATTTTCTTGATTTTCTTGTAGTAGTTATGCGGGTGTATAATTCATCTTTTTACACAGAAGTTTCAGCAATGTTAAGGTTTCTTTGAGATCTACTTCTGTTTGGACACGGTGATTTTCCATCTTTATTTCTATTCGATTTGTTGTATCTTGAAGACTTTTGATTTCGTCACCCTGCCCCTCAAGCTTGATCTGGAAATCATCTAATCTTTTATTGACCTCATCGTTGTTGTTATTTATCTTATGCTCCGCGTCAACCAATTTTTCTTGAAAATCCACCATTGTCATTGTCGACCATTGAGCGAGTTTGGGGGAGCGTGTATTTATCTGCCAAGCTTTAAATTTATTTTTATTTTTTTTAACTAATTTATATAATTATTAACTAAAAATTATAACAACTATAATTACATAATAAAATTATATAACTATTAATTATATAATTAGAAAAAGTATATGTAATTATAATTATATAACTATTAATTATATATTTATTATTAATTAATTATATAATTATAAAAGTGTATTAAGTTATATGATTAAGAAATGGTGGCTAGGGACCGAACATGGGAGCGTAACGTTCGAGACCGAACGAGGCACCTGTTAGGATGTGTCAGGGAATAGATAGACGGCGGAAAACACTAGCGTCGGGCCTCGAGCACACGGAAATTAAGTTGGATGAACACAGGTGACCAGGGAACATCGGGCTGGTCACGCCAGGGAGCAGGAATAATCGATGGGAGAACAGTGGCGCAGGTGGAGGAGCAGGTGACTGTGGGAGGAGAGCGTGGAAAGGGAAAAAAAATGCAGCTGAAGGGATAGCGAAAACTGAAGGTGGACGTCGAAGCCACACCACAGAGTCGAGGCTTTGCAGCACATGGTGGCTTTGGTTTGAACGGGGATATCGCAGGCGAAAGTCAAGGGAAAAAAATAGCGGCGAAATTACGGCGATGACACAATTGGACGGCGACTGTGGACGGCTATGTATTCATTGTCGAGCAACGACGAACAGGTGCGGTAGCAACAACGTCCTGGGAGCAAACCGCTCTAATACCAATGAAGTGAAAAACTTCTTGATACGCAGAAAAATATATATAAATATTTATTAATAATTAATTGACAGATGATGATTGTTTACATTGAGGGTTCCTTGCTTATATATCGCCATGGGCACCCTTTGGGGAAAGGGCATGATCTTATGATAGTGCCCTTTCATCTAATTTAACCTAAAATTAAATACTAACTAATTTTTTACATAACAGTCTCCACTTCCAATCTAAATTCGTTGAACTTTTCAAATACTTCGTCCTTTGTCTTGAGAAGATAAAGCCATGTCTTTCTAGAATGATCATCAATGAAGGTCACATAATAAAGATGGCCTCCAGGATATTTGTTCAACATTGGCCCACACACATCGGAATGAATGAGGTCTAATATCTCCTTAGACCTTGTATCACTACTTGTAAAAGGTTTCCTTGTATTATCTTCCGAATGTTGGGGATGCCCTTTACCTTTGATTAAATGAGGGTATTACCGTGTAATGAATATGATTATATCTTCTATGCCATAGTTCGATAGGATTGATCTCCATGTGAACTAGGGCTTGAGGAGATGGTGTTATAACTCTATATAGCCTTCCTTCATGAACTCCAATAGCTTTTGCCTTTTCAATACTTGAATCCTTTCCCGAAGCCAAAACTTTACCATCTGCAACGGCAACCCTATCTCCTTTATCTTCTAAACAAGAAATGGAAATTAAATTCTTTTTCAAACCTAGGACATAGAGTATGTTGTTGAGGTGTAGCTTTGCTCCACTTTCCAACTTCAGTGATGTAGATCCAAGGCCCCTGACTGCATAACTATTGTTGTCTCCTAGCTCCACTACATGTGATGATGGTTCCCTTGATAGAGTATAAAGTTGTCCACTTTCTCTCGTCATATGTCTTGAGGCTCCACTATCAATGATCCATCTGTTGTAATCATCAAGAGTACCAATAAGTGCAGCCAAGAATCCTTCACTCTTGACTTTCCTAGATAGATTGTAGATGATTCTTCCAATCCAGCTTCCAGAAATTCTTACGATATTGAATCCCATCTTCAAGTAACTTGCCATAAAGGGAGTAACCTTTTCTTCCAAGCCAACAAAGTGATTTTCAACCTTCTTCGACCTTAGCTCTGATACCATGTTGAGAAATCAATGCTTATAGGAATTAGAGTTTGATTCCTCTTTCTTGATAATTACTTGTGAATTATGTTGGCTTCATTTACTTCTTTATTATCTTATCTTTCATCAAGCAATTACCAAATTATATGTATATGAAGACCACAAGAAGAAGAGACAAGATGTGGGCATTCAGTCAGGGAAAAACCCCTTCAAGGGGAAAACCCAGTACACAACTCATCCACTAGTAGATTCAAATCAAGATGAGACTCTCCAAGATCTCTTAGATCTAGACAAAGACCTCCTCCAACCACCAAGTCAACCCTTCCCTTCAATATATGATCTCTGTCAAAGTCTCCAAGTAACATCTCCCCAGCAACAAATTCAGTCCAGAATTTCGCCCCCCAGCAACAGAACTTCGGACCCCAACAACAAAATTTTGGACTTGCAGTATACACAAAATTTCGGCCCCAGCAACTACCCAAAAGCTTTGCACATGTGAGAGATAGATAGCCTAGAAACTCGAATTAGGTCTTCCCAACAAATTTCCTCCTCCAACTACTTCACTCTCTTTTTTGCCTCTCTTCCTTGAAGATCAAACTTGTTGAGTGAATGCTCCAAATAGGTCAGGTTGCCTCTCTATATATAGCATTTTGCTGGGTCGAATTGCCTTAATGTAGCTCGACTTCATGGGGATAAGGCCGACATGGTGTGGAGGTGACAAATGACCTTTTCCACTCAAAAATAGTTATTTTACATGATACAAAAGCCCAAGAAGGGTCTAATAAAAATGACAATGACTCTAATGACTCAAGACAAAACCCAGAAGCCTTCAATGGAGGCTTTGACCTAGAAAACAATGATCCAAGCATGAAACACATACTTTAATAAGTCATTTTCTTTGATAATAATTTTTCTTTTGACAAGTAGAATTATGAATACCGGCACTAGTTACATTCTTCAACAATTTCACCCCCATTCGAAAAGTATAAATATATGATGTGATGCCTCATTTTCTCATTTAACGAAAAGAAAGTTTGAGATATGTTTTCAAAGGTTATATTTTCGACTTTTATCTCTCTCTCTTGGCCACATGTGTGGAGAAAGAACACTGAGTCTATCAGTTGTTTGAGCAAGTGATTTGACTAGGCATTGAACACATAAAAGGCCGAGTTTGACCGTAGAACAAGGCGGAGCTGACCGTGTGAAAATTCTATCACTGCAGCAACTGATTTACTTTTCCTACATTTATGAAACTATTTCAACAAACATTAAAATAAATATTGTTGTAGATATCACACCGTAATACAAAAACAAACATATGCACACATTGACACAGTTATTTTGGACTAATACCCCCGGAAAAACTCAATGTGGGAAACCGGTGCAGCAAGGGAGGATTTTATTATTCAGCAATTTTCTAGTGCAACAAGGTGCCAAACTGGCTTACCCACAGATAGACAAATTTCCATCACTTTTTCTGAAGTCAGCGTCGGTCCTACTGACCTCCGCGTCAGCCTACTGAGGCTCTGGGCAACCTCTCTAGCCTTTTGTGTCACTCCTGTAGATTCTGCGTGGATGATGCAGGCCCTTTTGGCTCTGCACAGTCTCTGTTGCCTCTGCATGGCTTCCTCTGGCTCTGCGCCTGCCTCTTCTACCTCTCCACTAATCTCCCGTCTCTATGTTCCCCACTTGCTACCTCCTGACTGCTCTCCAAACCACTAGTTCAGTTTCTCAGCAAACCCCGCTCCAGAAATTGAACTAACTAGTCTCCCTCAATGTGTTCTCCAAGTGACCCTCAAGCCTCCTCTTATACCTTCCTCATTGACAAATCAACGGCCGAGATTAAGTCCCTAATCAACGGCTAAGATTAGATCTGGCTTGATCCATGTTTTTTGGACCATTCTAACTCAGTTTCATATTAATACACAATAATATTTTATTTTCCCTAAGTTTAGAGTCTAGACTGGGTCTCCATTAAAAATATTAATTATTTTAATATCTCTTGATCAGTTTAGAATCTGCCCAAATCCTTTCTGGGTATTGGAGATCTCATGTGCCCCAACCTCTCCACCAAATTTCGTGGCTAGAGCACATCTGATGCTACCCGAAATCAACACTCCCTCTTAGCGAGGATTGTGCTCTAGTAATACTCCTCACTGAGTATCACCCTGATCATCCGACATCGGTCCCTACGCTGATGTTAAGCCTCCTTGCCCAACATCCTCTGCACTGCTGCATCCTGTATTGCTGCCCATGACTCTGCTACTACCACTATGGAATCTGTATGATAGCTTCCTCTGCATTCGCAATGTTGTTGGTCCTTTCTCCCAACACTGCATCCGCATTGCAACTCCCTATGCATCTGTGTTGCTACTGGTCCTTTCTCCCAACACTGCATCTGCACTGCAACTCCCTCTTCATTCGTGTTGCTAACACACTACTTCTGAAAGGGGTTCTTTACCATCCCCATCTTTTCCTTGAAGTAGTCAAATTTTGACTTTCCAAGGGCCTTGGTGAGGATATTTGCCACTTGTTCCCTTGTAGGAGTGTAGCTCAACTGTATAGCTCCTCATTGGACACAATCTCTGACAAAGTGACACCGGATATCAATATGCTTCGACCTATTATGGAATACTGGATTCTCAGAGAGTTTGATGCAACTCTAATTATCACACATGATCCTAGTCACCTCCATATTTCTTCTGAATAGCTTTACCAACAGTTTTCTAAGCCATATGGCCTCACACGAAGCTGTGCTTGTTGCTATATATTCTGCCTCAGACGAGCTCAGAGCCACGGACTTTCATTTCCTACTGCACCAGGAGGTCATTCTTGATCCAATGTTGCAACAGTACCTAGAGGTACTTTTCCGATCCACTAAACTCCCTACCCAATCTGCATTAGTAAATCCACTCAACTTGATATCCTTCCCCATGGTGTATAAGAGCCCATAATCAATTGTTCCCTATGAATACCTGAGAACGTGTATGGATGCTGCCCAATGAGCCCTCTTTGGTTCCACCATGAACTAACTGAGGGTGTTGACAGCATAGCAAATATCTGGCCTGGTATTGACTAGATACATCAGGGACCCTATGAGCTGTCGGTATAGGGTGGGATCGACATCCTTGTCTTCTGATGCATCAATATTCTTCCAGTTGGTGATCATTGGCGTAGCCATAGGTCTACAGTCTCCCATCCCGAACCTTTTCAGGATTTCTATAGCATACGTCCCTTGCCGAAGGAAGATTTCTCATTTCTGCTGCCAAACCTCCAACCCTAGAAAATAGTGCATTTGTCCCAGATCCTTCATATCGAACTCTATGGCTAGATTCTTCTTTCAGTCCTCAATGAGTCTAGATGATCTTGTCAGGAAGAGATCATCCACATATAATACTAAGATAAGTGGCTCGTTCTCTACGACCAGATAGTAGAAATTTGGATCCGCGTCACTCTCGACAAATGCCATCTTCTGCAAGTAGCCATCTATTCGACCATACCATGCTCTTGGTGCCTGCTTCAGCCCATACAAGGCTTTCTTCAATCTGCACACATGAGACTTCTTCTCATGAGTTTCAAAGCCCTCTGGTTCTTCAATGTATACCTCTTCTTCTATTACCCCATTCAGAAATGTCGTCTTGACATCCATTTGATGGATCTCCCATCCCATCTGGACTGCAAGAGATATCACAGTCCTAATAGATGTATACCTAGATACCGAGGCGAAGGTTTCCTCACAGTCAATCCCTTCCTTTTGATCATACCCCTTAACCACAAACCTGGCCTTGTATTTTTCAACACTGTCGTCCATAGCATATTTGATCTTGTAGATCTATCTTAAACCTACCACAAATATGTCTTGAGGCCTTGACACCACCTCCCAGACATTGTTTACCATTATGGAGTTATATTCCTCCACCATCACATCTAGCCAGACCTGATGTTGAGCTGCCTCCTTGAAGCTAGTAGGCTCCCCATCCTGAGCTACTAATGCCTGATACCTGTCTGGTTGTTTTCGCTCCCTTTTACTGTTCCTTGGCTCTCTAATGAAGTTCTTTGCATCACGCAAAATCTGACGAAGTTGCCTGCTGGTTCTTCCTCTACCAACAAGTGCTTCTGTTCGCTCCTCATCCGAAGAATCTTCCTGATCTGAGGAAGTATTCTTCACTTCCGTTGGTTGAAGAGGCATGACCAATGGATCCTCTTTCGACTGCTCCTCGGAAGGCATTTCGCAAGATCTTCTAAAAGCTCTGTCCTCCATGAACTTTACATCTCGTCGTACTACTAACTTCCTGCTCTCTGGAAGATAGATTCTGTATGCCTTAGCATTCTCGCTATATCCAGATACTCCTTTTCTACAGTCTAATCCAGCTTCTTCCTCTTTTCTTTGAGTATGCGACAATATGCTAAACTCCCAAATATCCTGCAATGACTGACTTTAAGCATCTTCCCAGTGAAGACTTTCTCTAGAGTAATCTTGCCCAATGCCCGATGAGGAGTCTTGTTCTAAATGTAGACAATTGTGTTGCATGCTTCCGCCCATAGGAATTTTGGCATATCTCGATCATACAGCATGGCCCTAGCTGCTTCTACAATAGTCCTATTTTTCCTGTCTTCCACCCCATTCTACTCCGGATTGTAGGGAGCTGTCCACTCTCTTTTGATGCCCTCCTTAGCGCAATAATCAGTGAAGTCCTTATCGACATACTCTCCACCATTATCTGAGCGCAAGACTTTTATTTTCTTACGTGTCAAATTCTCCACTAGAGCCTTGAACTCCTTGAATCGACAGAAAACCTCATCCTCGTTTTCAGAAAATAGATCCAAGTTTTCCTTGAGTGGTCATCAATGAAGGTAAGGAAGTACTCAGCACCGTTGAGAGCTTTGATGGACACAGGTTTGCAGATATCTGAGTGTATCAATCCTAGTACACTCTTGGCCCTGTGGTTGCTCCTAGGAAATGCCGCCTTGGCATACTTTCCTAGAGCACATCCCTTGCATACATCATCTCGTTCCGTACTCAGATCCGAAACCCCTGTTACAATGCTCCTGAGAATTCGAAGAGCTCCATGGTGCAAATGACCCATCCTTCTGTGCCATAGTTCGTTCAAGTCTTTGTCCCCATGACTACCTATTACTGCCATTGGAGATTCTAGTTGTAGTCTATACAACCGATTACTTTTGATCCCGATCTGCACTTTCTTTTTCCAGCTCGGGTGTTTGACATATACCTTTTCCTTGATGAAGTAGACGTCATAGCCCTTGCCTTGTAGTTGTGACACGGAAAGTAAGTTCATCCCCAATCCTCGTACATGCAACACATTTGTGGCATGGAACCGTTCTCCCGATTCTATCTGAAAAAATATGGTACCCTTTCCTACTGGAGTACACTTCGCCTTGTTCCACATGGTGATCTGAAAGTTCATCTTCTCTTCTCAATATTCTGATAAACACTCCCTGATTCTCGTCATATGCCATGAGGCTCCAGTGTCTATATACCATACTTCTGATGATGCAGCACTAGTCATGCACGCCACTTCTTCTTCCAACCTAGAAGCCAACATAGAGAAATCGAAATCTCTCTCTCTTCTGCAATCTTCTGAAAATCTGCATGAATCCCTTGAGGTGGATGCTTCTGCATCGTGGTCTCGACCCATAACTAATTTTCCCTTTCTGTCTCTGATTACTTTCTCTGATACCATGTGAAAATTCTATCACTGCAGCAACTGATTTACTTCTCCTACTTATTTCATCATAAGTTATTTATGAAATTACTTCAACAAACATTAAAATAAATATTGTTGCAAATGTCACACCATAATACAGAAACAAACATATGCACACATTGACACAGTTATTTTGGACTAATGTCCTCAGAAAAAACCCAATGTGGGAAAACTGGTGCGACAGGAGAGCATTTTATTATTCAACAATTTTCTAGTACAACAGGGTGCCAAACTAGCTTACCCACAGATACACAAATTTCCATCACTTCCTCTGAATTCAGCATAGGTCCTACTGACCTCTGCATCAGCCTGAAGCCCTCTGCGTCAGCTACTGAGGCTCTGCGCAGCCTCTCTAGCCTTCTGCATCACTCTTGCAGCCTCTGCGTGGATGACGCAGGCCCTTCTGGCTTTGTGCAGTCTCTACGTGGCTTCCTCTAGCTCTATGTCTACCTCTTCTGCCTTTCCACTGATCTCTCGTCTCTCTGTTCCGTACTTGCTGCCTCCTAACTACTCTCCAGACCACTAGTTCAATTTCTCAGCAAACCCCGCTCCAGAAATTGAACTGACTAGTCTCCCTCAGTGCATTCTCCAAGTGACCCTCAAGCCTCCTCTTATACTTTCCTCATTGACAAATCAACAACCGAGATTAAGTCCCTAATCAACAGCTAAGATTGGATCTGGCTTGATCCATGTCTTTTGGACCATTCTAACTCAGTTTCATATTAATACACATTAATATTTTATTTTCCCTAAGTTTAGACTTAGGGTCTCCATTAAAATATTAACTATTTTAATATCTTTTGAACTGTTTAGAATCTGCCCAAATCCTTTCTAGGTATTGGAGATCTCGTGTGCCCCAACCTCTCCACCAAATTTCATGGCTAGAGCACATCCAATGTTGTGCCAAATCAACAGACCGCAGGGCCGAGTATGACTAGGCCGAAGTTTAACTATATATTTGACTTTTGGTTGATTTGATCAACATTGACTTGCTAGAGTTTTGACTAGATTTCATTGGTGTTTGACTTGGATTATTGGGACAAATTTCTATACAAATGGCTGATTTGTAAACCATTCTAAAGAATAATTTTTCCTAAAGAAAAGTTGTTGGGTTTTCTCCCTAGGTAAAAATATTGTCTCTATTGTGCATGGTTGTCTTTATATGATCTTTACTATTTCTGCTACATTTATTGTTGATATTGTTTGAAGTGTAATTGCTCAATGATATTAGTGGCATAGAATATTGTGTGAAAATCATTACGAAGTAGTTATTTGGCAAAAAATTGTATTCTATTATGTATCTTGTAGAAAATTCAACATGGTATTAGAGATTTGTTGAAAGAGTAGCCATTTAAGTCAGCTTAACAAACAGTAGTCAGCAACTTGATTGGGTTTTTGGATTTCTTTCCAAAATGGCTCCAAGTCTTAGAGTTGAAGAAAGGTTAGATGATGCCATCAACTTCAGAGCTTGGAAGACCAGGACACTCCTTATTCTGGAAGAGAATGAACTTCAGAATCATGTGAAGAAAGTTATTCCAGAGCTAGAGGGAGTTGAGGAGAAATCCAAATATAAGAAGAATGAAGCCAAGGCTAAGAGAATCTTGGTAGAGTCTACAAAGGAGCACTTGATTCTTCATGTTGCTACATTTAAAACTGCTAAGGATATGAATTAGATATGAAAAGCATAAAAGCATGGATTACACCATATAACATCAATCATCTATAAGTTATAATCTTCATCAACCACGTCCACAATTTACAAGTTCTCATTTATATAGCATGTAAGGGTGCACATAACCAAAATAGCATCAAGTGTAATGCATCTTTGAATTGAAAATACATCAACAAATAGACTCTAGATGGCCTCTAGCATCCAAAAAAATCATGCTACAACAAATAGTTACATATCATCAAAATCATTGCCTATCTTGGGATCTTTGTCGTTAATATCACCCTCTAAGCAATTAAAATAAGATAGAAAAAATGTAGCATGTCAAGTCAAGATTTTGTTTAAGTGATGGGTACATTTTTAGTAGGGTCATGATAGAGGAGTTCGACAACCAATGTCACTAACATGAAGGTACATTGAGGGCTTGGTGCTCTTGATTAAATACGAGTCACATACCCTAGTACATGACAAAATCTAATGGAAACAGTGCAATCCACCCAACCTTGAAAAACTGAAAAGTCTGCTAGATTTTGAGTGAGATCTAAAATTCTACTTTCTCCATATGAAATCCAATGAAGTTGGAACCACTCTCAAACATTCTGAGTCATTTCATGGTAATGTTAAAAATTTAAGTAAAAGAATGAAAATGAAAGATAAAGGGGAATGTCACTTTTACTTTAAGAATTAAGAATTTAACATTACCATCAATTGCATATCAATACTAAGGCCATAAGCTTGATTATTAGGCTACCCTACTCAAAAAATCTTCTTTCTTTGAAAAAAAATTGCATTTGGAACATCTTTGTGACAACATTTTTGTGAACAAAACCAAGGAGCAATTTTTTTTTGCAAGAGCGAATTTCGGGAGAGGAGCAAATTTCGGGAGCAAGCTCCCGGGTTTCTCCTACTCAGGGCGCGCTCCAAGAGCAATTCAAAAGGGGGGGAGTTGCTCCCCCGCAACCCGGCTCTAAAATTTGACCTACATCAACTTCCATGAATTTCTCACTATTCAATTTGACCCAGAGAAGAAGATGAACACGGCCCAGCAAATTTGGTTTTCCAAACCCTCGGCCTTAAGGGATTAATTTGACCCTTTGAAAATAAATAAATTTCCCATCGGATAATACTCAAAATTCGACCTCCATGAATTTCCTAGCTAAGAAGAACCCAACCACAACAATAACTCATCCTTAGCAATAAATCAGCCTCCAAGGGATTCGAACCCTACAAGGAAAAATTTGATCTCTAGGAATTAGGGCTTGGCTTCCTTAATTCAGTCTTCAAAAATTGTCTTCGGCACCTACACAAATTAAACCCATGCCCTAGAAGGGAAATTGCTCCTCCAATCAGAAATTGACCCCAATAAATTAATTCAGCCTCTTTGACCATATTTTGCTGCCCCAAATTAAATCTACCTCTGTAATGTAATTGCTCTTGACAGAATAATTTTGGTCGGCTACAAATACATTGATCTCTCAAACCCTCGATTCTCACAATTCTCAACTCCCCTTCCTCGTTAAGCATCAATGAAGAACCTAAAGTGGTTCTCCCTCTTGACTAGCTAGGGTGGATGTTTCACCATCGAAACTAATGGCCACTGTTGACCACTACGTGTCAACTACCCATAGCAGTACACCCCCTTTTCTTCGCAAAAGGGATAACACTTGATCGACGTGTCCGTGCCATTCAACAGTCATCGTCGACCTTATCATATTATGTTGTAAACCCAGTCTGCATGTGTGAATTGTAAATAATCTTAGCAGAGCTGAGTCATGTATGAAAATTGCCTACATGGACCTAATTTTCTAGTGATAATCTACGTTCCAGAAGGTTTTTTGTCTCACCGATCCATGATCGGCAGAGTTTTCCTTCAGCCTAACCCCAAAGCCGGAATGAA